>JBBPBX010054738.1:0-23356 GCA_038048925.1 Garcialebias charrua | reverse complement strand
ATAATTTAAGTATTGGATATCAGATCCAACCTGCCGATATTTCCGATCCAGCTTCAAAGAGCACTTGTGTTGCATCACATTCCGTGACTGCCAACTTAACATTGTGTGAGATAAACCCAATGAAGACACTCTTGAGCCTTACAACAGGAAAATCACTAACTTTAAGAGCACACAAGAGGCAGCTCTATACCACACACATGTCCTTCTCACTCATGGTGCAGCTGGAAAAACAAAAAAACCGCTAAGCATGATGGGAAAGACAACACAGCCCACTCCCCTTAACCACTAAGAGAGTGGATTTTGTTGTCTTTCCCATAATGCTAAGCGTTTTTTGTTTTTGTTTTCCAGCTTTAGGTGTAGCTGGAAAACTAAAAAACTGCTAATCATTATGGGAAAGACAACAAAATCCACTCGAGTGGATTTTGTTGTGGTAAATGGAGCTTATTTATATAGCGCTTTCTAGCCCCCTGTGAGGAGCCCCAAAGCGCTTTACAATACCAGCCATCCACCCATTCATTCAGACATTCATACACCGGTAGTGGTAGCCTGCCTTGCAAGGCGCCATCCAGACCTACCGGGAGCAACTCGTGTGTGAAGGACATGTGTGTGGTATAGAGCTGCCTCTTGTGTGCTGTTAAAGTTAGTGAGTTTCCTGTTGTAAGGCTCAAGAGTGTCTTCGTTGGGCAGTGGTGGGCAACGCTAATCCAAAAATTAGTTCCGCTATTTCTAAAGCACTAATTATTTATTTAGGTCCGCAATTTCAAAAGCACTAATGTCTTATGAAAATTAGGGGAAGCTAATTCTAATCCGCTAATTAAATTCAACAATTGGTAGCAGCAAGTTATGCAATATTTGCACTACACTGCCAACTAGCGGTGCATGAACTGTTATACAGTAAGTTGTTTGAGTTTCAGAGTATTTAGTTTGGTTCTCTTCAACAGGTTTGACAAGGACAAAATGTACCCATTCCAAAGTCTGTTAGCTAAACTGCTGACATATTTGGCTGTTTTTTTTCTTCTTTTGTTACTTTTAGTACCACTAGATCGCATGTGTCAAACTCAAGGCCCGTGGGCCAAATCCGGCCTACCATAACCGTTTCTGTGGCTCTCTACACCCTAGAACTTCAAGATAACAGTTGTAAGCATGTTGCTCTCAGGTGATGGGTCCCCATCCCTACACTCCCTGGTCTCTCTGTTAATTGTCTTGCTTATCTCCTCCATTTTGTTGTCCAGGTGTTTGTGATTGTCATGCTGTGTGTTCATGTACCTGTATATAAAGTCAGGGATTTTTTAATTGATAAAGCTCTGTATATGTTGTATAACACAATCATTGTTCCACATTTAATCTATTGTATTGAGGTTTGGGGAAAAGCGTGCAAAACAATTACAAAGCCTGTTTTTATTTTACAAAAGAGAGCTGTAAGAGTAATCACCAGAAAACATTTCAGTCACCCATCAAACACCTTGTTTCTTCAGCTAAATTTATTGAAATTCCAGGAATTGGTAGAATATAGTATTTTATCAGTTATGTATAGGGCTCATAATAACACATTACCTTTAAATATCCAAAGAAATTTAGACAAAGTTATTACAATCTTAAAGGGACAGATATTCATCAAACCACAATTCAGAACCAGCTTAAAGGGACGGTCTACCTCAATTCAGGGAGTTGGATTGTGGAATGTTCTGGAGAGTGATGTTAAAAATGCAAAATCAATTCATTCATTCAACCTTTATTTATACAGGCTAGCCTCGTTGAGTCACGGGGACTCATTTACAAGAGGGACCTGTCTCACTCACACCAAACAACCATCCACTCTCACACTCACACCTAGGGTCAATTTAGAGTCACCAATCAGCCTAACAAGCATGTTTTTTGGTCTGTGGGAGGAAACCGGAGTACCCGGAGGAAACCCACGCATGCACGGGGAGAACATGCAAACTCCACCCAGAAAGGCCCCGGACCGGGATTTGAACCGGCAACCTTCTCGCTGAGAGGCAGCAGCTCTACCAGTTGTGCCAACGTGCTGCCCAATGTATACATTTAAGAAAAAGGTCTTAAAGGACTTGCTCAAAAACTATATATGATGAAGCTTAGTGTGTTTGTGTATTACAGTTAGAAAAATTAAGTAGAGTTATTCATTTTGTGATGTAGTTTGAAGGTTATCATTGGTTGAACAAACTGTGAAATAAATAAGGGGCAGATATAATAAGATTTCATCTTCTTTCTGCTCCTTTCATTTTATCCTACTTGTATTCTTGTATCTGATGAAACTGTTTTGTATTGTTCTTTTAAAATGAATGAATAAACATCAAATCAAATCAACGGCCCAGTCAGAGTCCAGAACCTGAACCTGAAACCTTCAGAGAGCTGAGCAGAAACCTCAAAAAACTGAAGCAACAATGGAAAGAAGAGTGGGTCAGAACTCCTCCAGAACCAGGAGAGAGACTGATGAAGTCCTGCAGACTGATGAAGTCAGAGAACCACAGAGGGTTCTGCTGCTGAAGGAGGTTCTGTTGGGTCAGAGGCACAAGCTGAGGTTAAATTTTAATGATTTTAGAACTTGTTAAAGATCAGCCATCCAGCTAACTGTCTATCCATCCATCCATTCAGCTAAAAGTCTATTCATCCTTGTATCTGATGAAACTGTTTTGTATTGTTCTTTTAAAATGAATGAATGAACATCAAATCAAATCAAAAATAAGTCTGTATCTCTGTGTTTATCATTGTCCTGGCATTGTCTCCTCCTGTTGCCTCTGTCTCCTGAGTTCCTTGTGATTCCCTGAGTATGTAAGTTTGCTGCCCTGCGGACGCCATTTTGAAGAGTCCTAATGGTGAACTACTTTTTTTAAATCCAGCAGATTTGACCATTTCGTGAAACTCTCAAGCTCAGAAAAACTTGTGCTATAACGTCAGCTATGAAATATATTTTTTCTCAGCAAAGAAATAATTGTTTTACCGTGTTTTGTTGTAAAATCCTGGCTTCTTTGGCCGTCGCGGACGCCATTTTGAAGAGTGCTAATGTGGCGAAAATTCTATTTTTAAATCCAGACGCGTCGCGTAGGCCCTGAGAAACATCCATAAGTTCACCCTCCATGTTAAAAAGTCTTCGTCTGACTCTTCGAAAACAAGCAATAAGGCTCCAGAGTAACACACTGGCTGCTAACTGCTAGAGAGAGAGCACACACCAAGAGACTGAGGGGGACGCTTTTTTGTGACGGACCACATCCGGCGCTGCTCGTAAATACGTTATTTCGTTTTTACTGATAGATAAATAGTTATTAGCGGTACTGCATTTTAAATAAAAATAGCATAAATCCGCTTATGAATTATAAAACTTAGTCAATCCGCTGTAAAGCTAACAGATTATTTAGCTACGCTAAAAGCGGAATAGCGCAATAGCGCTACCTAGCGGTCGGAGGTCCACCACTGGTTATAACCTAAAATTATTGAGATAGAATGTCATAATCCTTTTTGATCAATCCTTCCAACTGTGACGGTTCATTCGGCCCTAATTAATTTGTCTCGAACCATCCGCAAATATTTTATTTGTTTATTCAAAAAACTGTTACCCGTCCTGAGGCCTTCTAGCCTGGTTAAACCCAGACCCTCGTTCAGAGCTGAGCTGAAGTTCTAATTTTTTCATTTCACCCACATTCACGCTGTAGAAAATTATCTAGTCCTGTTAAAATGGAGAAGTGTAAACCGTTTTAATGTAATGTTTATTCTGTGTTTCAGGAACCCAGCACCAACTCCTGAGGAGGTGGAGAATTTGTTTATTACTCTATTAACTGCTGTATCTAAATAAAACTGTTCTAACTTCAGCGTCTCAATGTTTGTTTCATATTTAATCTTCAGATAGCTTGTGAAAAGTTTAAGAAGAAAAAACAATCCATAAATATGTCATACAGACTAAAAAATACAGTAGTCATTATTTTCCTCCTTCTGTTTTTGAATTCTTTAAAGTCCATGACTCACCATGTTTTCAAATTGCATCGCCATTATTTATTTGTTTATTTAAAAATAATACAGGAGCGTTTATTTATATTGTAGAGAAATAACGCTAAATGTGTTATTTCATGATTCATAGCAGATTTTTAGCAAAAGCTCCGGGAAGATCTGCCCCTCTCTTTTTTCTCTCCCCGTGGGTCGGGAGTTCAGAAAGGTAGCCGCGCAACAAGGCTGGACAGAACCGAGCCCTGAGTCAACGAAAAGAACTTCAAAGGTAACAGCAGAACGGGGATCCAGGAAGAACACGAGAGAAGCCGCGCGGCTCTTGCTCCTCTCTGGGCAGAAGCTGAGAGGCTTTGAGAGCAGCGAGCAACAGTCCGCAGCGGTGTTATATCTTATTAAAACGTCTATAAAATAAATAAAAAATAAAAACAGAGCACTGGTCCAGTTGTACACACAAATGCACCAAGAAATATGCAGTTTTAACTCCCTTTTTTTTTTGAAACTCTCCTCTATGTCACACACACACCAAGCCTATTAATCTTTATTGATACTGGAACAACCGGAACTTTTTTCTTGTAATTCATCCACGCAGTTGGCCTTATAGTTCTTGACAAAAGACAAACATGAAAGACAATGGACAGGCCAACTTTTGCACTTCATTCACGCGAGACTCTGACACCATGAAAAGAACCTTCTGAGTATAAAATAAGATTGGTATGTGTGTTGACTCCTCACATGGCAGGAAACCATTATTTTAGAACATAAAAAAGGATTTAGTATTCTGTGACTAATTTTATTCTATTTTTATCTGGTCCAGGTTTTGAACTATCGGATTATTTTATCAGCGAAAGTCAGCGCATCCATTTCAAAACTCTCACCCTAGTCCCGCCCTTACTTATTTAATCTCGAATTATAAATAAGTCTAAATTGTCACTGTTTTAAACTAGACACCACCCTAGTAAGTTTACAGTTTAAACTTGGACTCAGAGTTACAAGGTCAGCGGCGAATAAATTATTTATTTATTCTAAAACCCCGACCCCTCTGTTCCAAACGCCCGTCGGCATTTGGGAGGCGCGACCACTGCGTGTTTTTACCTGGGACTTGGGTATTATTATTTTATTTTACGTATACGTATACTTGTCTTATTTCCTTATCTTACTGGAGTCCAACACACTGAGTTAAAATTTGCCTATAAATGTCCAATTTCAGATTTTTGTTGAAACAGGATATCTACTTACCTCATTGTTGTGTAGACTGGTCACTGATCAGTGCTCTGGACTCCCGCTCGTCCTTTCCTGTCCGCGCGTGCAACCAATCTCGGTAGGACCTCCAAATTTGTTGGCTTTGATTCTCATTCGCCACAAGTTCGTTGTTTGATTACACTTTGGATCAGAAAAGGAGATACGCTGAATACACTTAAAATACGACAAACGCACATAATTTAAAGTTCCAAAAACCAGTTTAATTAATCATAAGGTTAAAAGTCACAGAATACATTTGTTCTATTTCAAAAGTCATTATATTGGATTAAAATAAGTGGACAGAGAGTGAGTGAGAGAGATAGGGAGACAGAAGAAAGAGAGAGAGAAAAAGAGAGAGAAAACACATTGAAATGGCATTTCAAGAGAGACCCCATTTACAACCTGATTTAGTCTGAATACAGCTGTTCTTCTCGTTGGGCTGGCTGCGTTGACTGGCGTGGAGGAGGAAAATTCATATTTTTATACCCTTCTCTGGGCGTTGCCTGCCCTCAATTTAATAATAGAAGTTCTGCTTTATGCTCTTATTTGGGCATTGCTTGCTCTCACCTTAATAATAGAAGTTCTGCTTTATGCTCTTATTTGGGAATTGCCTGCTCTCACCTTAATAATAGAAGTTCTGCTTTAAGACGTTGCCCTTCCCCAACTGCTAGAAAGCTTCTGTCAGGAAATTCCATTGTTTGTTTCAGCTTGCAGACTTGGCGTTTTTGAGAGTGAAGGATAATACACAGTTCTATATGTTAACCTGATTGAAACTAACACACAACTGTTATATAATTAATACACAAGTGCTTTATAATCAAGGTTTTAACTGTTTCACAAATGTCCATGCAATCATGTCCTATACTGTATATGCCCCAAAGCAGCTCACACAAAGCTATAAATCCACACACCCTTAGATCCAAAAATAGAGCAGTCCCTAAGCCTACAGGACAGACACAAGCTGCATCCTTTTAAAACCCATTCAAGATGAAAAAACACGAAGACAAAAATATGTTTATTTCACAACACATACTCAGCAGACAGTTCTGGAGGGACTTGTATTTTGAGCAGTTCTACACGATATGTTTCTGGGTCATGAAAGACTGGTCCCATAATCAGAAACAGCAAGTCATCAACATAACCTGTGTATAAAGAAAACAGTCAGTTCACTCATTTTGTACATACTTTGTGTCATTTAAAAAAATAAAAAAAAAATTTCATAAAAAGTGGCCAAGTTTTAAAATAAATATATTTTTATACCCTTACCAAACGTTGCTTCTGTTTTTATGGGCTTTACTCTGCACTCGCCCTTCTTTGACTTGGGGAAATGTCTCCGATAGCGATGATCCCCTAACGCCAAAAATACACTACACGCGTTACGGCTCCACCCCGCTCCGGTCCGACCTCCGCAGCAAATACGCACCCATTATAATCAATGAGATAAAGTACACTGGCTCCGCACGGCGGCGGTGAGCTGCGGAGAGCGGACGGCAGTCCGTCAAAATTAGAAATTTTTCTATTTCTGCCGGATGACGGAGCTGTGCCGGAGTCAACTTTTGAAGATTACGTCGCACCAACAGGAAAAGGAACGAGCACAACTTCCGTATTTACAAAATAAAATCACCACGGGCGGACTAATCCTAGCTCTATACGGATTTATTTGTACAAAAATGCTGTCAAACTATTATTTATGACTATTCTATGACTAAACTATTATATTTATGACTATGACTACACCTAATAACGCAATACAAGAAATAAAAAAATAAAAAAGTATTTTATTCTGAAATGTAAACATCACTTCCTGTTGCTCAAACCATGTCCTGTCGCTTATTTACGAGAGAAGATCAAGGCAGCCTTTACTGTTGTTCTCCTTCTTCCACCGAATGAATTGTTTTGTTCTGACTTCATTATTTATCACTTGATTTATCGCGCAGTCTCGCAATTCCCGCGCATTCGTCTTGGAGCGGCGCATCCATGCGGACCTGAGCTGAGCGGAGGCAGTGGACTTTGGACTCGCTCAGCTGCGACCTGCGGAGCGGGGCGGAGCGGAGCCGCGTGTAGTGTATTTTTGGGGTTAGGATGTTGTGGCCTGCTCTCATCCAATTCAATTTTCATTGAAATGAAGCGCTGCCAGGTAGAGTCTGTATAAGAACAAAATTAACAAAAATGTGACAAAATATATTCAGAATAAAATATTAAAAAATAAAATATTTACATGCAAAGCATTCCAAGGAAAGGGTAGACCACATTTTTAGGAGCAAATCTCAAGATCACGTTGTGAAAAGATTCCAATGCAGATGTCTGGTGGTGTAGGCTGAGTTTGGAAACATCCTTTAGGACCCTTTTTGTACTGAGCAGTTTCTCCAGCTGGTAAAATGTAGGAGTTCCTGAAAAAAATAATAGCAGTAATGTGATAAAAATTAATTCAAAATTTTAAATTTTCAGATTTTTTGATAAAGATACCTGCTGTGAGCCATTTTTTCGGGTCTTTGCTTTTTCGAACTGCATGAAGACAGGTAGGGAATGCAGGGTCCTCGTGGACGTGGCCATCCCGGACATGGTTGAGAATTGATGTCCATTTCGCCACCCTCTCTGGTCCAGTTTGGGATGTTGTTGCAGTCCAGTATATGTGATTTTTAATGGCTGGTATCCACTTCTTCAGGTCCTCGCAATTTTTTTTCTTACTTATCTTGTCTAGCTTCTTCGATATTCCTATATAAGAAAATACAATTTTATATAGATCTCTTCATCATCTAAAAATATCATGAAAAACAAACAAAACAGAACTGAAAATAAAAATAATTATAAACAGTTTACACAATGTATATTAATTGTTATCTTTATTTTTTTTTCATTTATAGATGGCCTCCCTTCTCACCTTATAGTCATCCTCTCACTCCAATATGTTTTTTTAGAGAGAGAAAGAAAAGAGAAAGTAAGACAACAAAACAACAATTATCCACAAAAAGAGCACAAGGCAAACACACCCAACCTCCGTCCGCAATCCTGCAAAGCACATGAAAGAACACAGCAACGAAACATACATGCATAAAGACTAACAATATTCATGACCTAGCAGTAGATTTCTATGAATACACATACCCATACCTACAAATATATATACAGTATACATACATATACATTTATATTCATTCATATACCCATCTACATATATGCATATATCTACATATACATCCCTGCATCCATTTGTGTGTGGTTGTAAGCATGCATAAGTGAATAAGGTTCCTCCAATAGAACATTTAGTAGTGACTGTGAAGCATCAGAGATCCGTCCCCCCCACAAAGCCCGAGGCAGACGAAGGAGCGATCAAAGCCCAAGACGCCAGGAAGGACCCCGAGCCCAGAGTCCCCAAGGCCACCCGAACAGGACGAGCCACTCGCCCACTCCCCAGATCCGACCAAGGGGAAGAACTGGACGAACCCCACCAGCGACCACACACAATGACCCCCCGGGGTCAACCGCGACAAATTCACAGGTCCCCGCCAGAGCCCGCTGCACCGACGTAGCCCCAGGGCCGGTCACCGAGGCCCGGGCACCGGGGATGCCCACCCCTCAGGCCCAGACCCGACAGGACCAGAGGACAAGAGCCCCACCAGGCAGCCACCAGGCCGAGCCGACAAACGCCCAAGCGCCCAACCCCAGATAGTGAGGGCCCCAAGCACGCCCGCAAGCAAAGGAACACCCACCAGGGGGCCACGTGGAAGGAGCGTGACACTAAGTAGCCTCAGATGTATCAGAGAGGGGGCAGTCCAAGTCCCAGCCTGATACTTAAACATTCATACACAGACACACTCATTCAGACCCACCCTCATCTTCACCCTTACTCACAGAAAGACAAACAATAACGACACATTCCATTCATAATCCCGATGCATACTCTATACCCCTTAGGTCCAAGACTTGTACCTGCCCCCTACATGGGGCAGCCCACATCCAAACCCAGGAGGTAGGCCCATTCATTCTGGGGTGGAGAGTAGCAGACATCCAAGATCCGGCCCAACCCGCGCCCTGTCGACAGGACAGGACACCCGAGCCCAAGCAACCCCAGAGGGAGCGTACTGCCAGCCCATCCCACGGCGAATCCCCAGGCCCCGAACCCCCCCCCACATCCCAGGACAACCCCTGATGGCCCACCTCCAGAATGTACACCAGGCCACCAGGGGGGTAAGAGAAAAAATAAATAAATTATATATATATTGTGTGGTGTGTTGGTAAGGTATGTGGCCTCATCTCTCTCTCACCCAGTAGGAGGAGCCAGCGAGGTGCTCCCCAGGTTTTACCAGGTGAAGAAGAAGTGTTCGTGTGTTCATTCATTCATTCTGTAACTGGTTTTGACGCTCGAAGGATTAAAGGCAACTGCTTGCAGATCAGTTTGTTTCTCCTTCTTCACACGCTACAGTTGGTGACCTGACGTGAAATATGTCAGAACCAAACGAGGATGTTGTTTCTTCTTCGGACCCCGCCGCCGCGACGTCTGCTCAGCTGTTGCAGCCGAACCCAGCCGACTTTGCTCCCGCAGCGAGTGTTAAGCTCCCGGAGTTCTGGCAGAGTGACCCGGTTTCGTGGTTCCAGCACATCGAGGCACTCTTTCGCCTCCGAGGCGTGAACGCAGATGAAACCAGGTACTTCTTGGTCGTGTCAGCTCTGGATATGCAGTCAACCCGCAAAGCCATGCCGCTGCTGCGCGACCCGCCGCACGTGGACAAATATGGCGCCCTCAAAGAGTTTCTGCTTCGAAGATACACTTTGACTTCAACTGAGAGGGCTGATAAACTGCTATCGCTGCCGGGTTTGGGTGACGGCACGGCTGTGAACATGATGGACAAAATGCTGTCGCTACTTGGTTCAGACGACGGGGGTTTCCTTTTCCCTCACATTTTCCTGCGCCAGCTTCCGTCGCAAGTGAGGGCTACTTTGGCCAATTCCCCTTGTTTATCTACCGGTGATTACCGGGGTTTGGCGGAGGAGGCGGACCGGGTCCTGCTGGCTACCAGACGGTTCGCGGTGCAGAGTACATCGGTGGAGCCGGAGCAGACGGTGGAGATGGAGGAGCCAGCGGCGGTTTCAGCTGTTGGCGCGCGAACTCGGCGGGGGAGCTCCCTTTGTTTCTACCACCGGAGGTTCGCAAGCAAAGCTAAGCGCTGCATCCAGCCATGTGCATGGGTGTCGGGAAACGAGGAAGCCGGCGCTCAGTAGCAGCTGTGGGCGCTGGCGAGCGAGATGAGCTGCTCTTTGTCACAGACTCCCTGTCAGGACGTCGTTTTCTGGTTGACTCTGGCTCCCAGAAGAGTTTAGTCCACCCTGTTGGACCTGAATTAGCAAGCCGAGGCAGTGGCCCACTGCTAACTGCTGCTAACGGTTCTCCCATTGGAACTTTTGGCACTAGACGGGCAACAGTTTCTTTCCATGGTCGTGAGTTCGAGTGGGACTTTGTTGTTGCCTCAGTGACTGTTCCTATTATCGGGGCAGATTTTTTATGTGCTCATGGACTGTTAGTAGATGTTGCTAACCGCAGACTTATTGACGCTGTAACTTTTGCAACTTTCCCATGTGTATCTGGGGGGGCTGGGCCGCTAACTCATGCTAATGTTTTAGTTTCAGGAGATGTTTTTCAAGGTTTGTTGGCAGAATTCCCCTCTCTAACTACACCTGCTTTTTCCTCTTCAGAAACTAAACACGGGGTCGAGCATTTCATCCCCACTACGGGACCGCCCGTTTTCGCACGTGCACGCCGCCTTGACGTTGTTAAACTGGCCATCGCTAAAGAGAAGTTTGGTACCATGGAGAGGTTGGGTATTGTTAGACGCTCTAACAGCCCGTGGGCCTCCCCCCTTCACATGGTACCAAAAGCAGACGGGTCGTGGCGCCCATGTGGCGATTTTCGCCGTGTGACGACGCCTGATCGCTACCCCATTCCGCACATTCAGGACTTTTCTGTTCGGTTGTCGGGTGCTTCCATTTTTTCTAAGGTGGATCTGGTGCGCGGCTACCATCAAGTCCCAGTGCAGTCCAGCGATGTACCTAAAACTGCAGTAATCACCCCCTTTGGGCTTTTTGAGTTCCTCCGCATGCCGTTTGGACTAAAGGGGGCAGCACAGACTTTTCAAAGGCTGATGGACTCCGTGTTACGTGGCCTCGATTTTGTGTTTGTCTATCTGGACGACATTTTGGTGGCCAGCTCGTCAACCGAGGAGCACCTGTTGCACCTGAAAGAAATTTTTCAGCGCTTGGATGCACATGGCTTGATCATTAATCCGGTTAAGTGCCAGTTTGGTTTACCGGTGATCGATTTTTTAGGTCATCGAATTTCCGCGCAGGGTGCAGTTCCATTGCCTGCCAAGGTGCAGGCGGTGGCAGAGTTCCCACGTCCTCTGGTGGTTAAAAAGTTGCAGGAGTTTTTGGGCATGGTGAACTTTTACAACAGGTTCATTCCCAATGCAGCCCATCTCCTGCAGCCTCTCTACGAGGCCCTGCGCTCGAGGAAGGCGACTGACACAGTGGTTTGGACCCCGGACCGGATCACTGCTTTTGATGGTGCTAAGTCCGCGTTAGCTAGTGCGGCACTCCTAGCCCATCCAGATTCAGAGGCCCCGATTGCGTTGACAACTGATGCTTCGGATATAGCTGTGGGGGCCGTTGTAGAGCAACGCGTTGGCGACGCATGGCAGCCGTTGGCATTTTTCAGCCGTAAATTGCGGGACTGCGAGCGCAAGTACAGCGTTTTTGACCGCGAGTTGTTGGCGCTATTCTTAGCTACACGGCATTTTCGTTTTTTGCTGGAGGGTCGTTCATTTACGGCTTATGTGGACCACAAACCACTCACGTTTGCAATGTCTAAAGTTTCGGAGCCCTGGTCAGCACGTCAGCAACGGCACTTGGCGGCCATTTCAGAGTTTACAACGGACGTCCGCCATGTGGCTGGAAAATCCAACTCAGTGGCAGACTGTCTGTCACGGGTGCTCGTTTGTCCTGTGCTCCTCGGGGTAGATTTTTCTGCCATGGCCGCTGACCAACCGGGAGACGCTGATATAACTGCCCTTCGTGCCGGCGTTTCAGGGCTTAAGCTAGAGGAGGTCAAATTGGGAGAGGGCGGTCCTTTGATCCTGTGTGACGTTTCCACAGGCCGGACACGCCCAGTGGTTCCATCAGGTTGGCGCCGCCGCATTTTTGACTCTGTCCACTCTCTCTCGCACCCAGGTGTGCGCGCGTCTGTGAAACTAGTCAGCGCACGTTTTGTGTGGCCTGGTTTACGCAGAGAGGTGAGGAGTTGGGCAGCGGCTTGCGTGGCTTGTCAGCGTGCCAAGGTGCACCGGCACACTAAGGCACCACTGGAACCATTTCCCATTCCAGCCAAGCGTTTTGACCACGTGCATGTGGACTTAGTTGGTCCCCTGCCCCCATCACGGGGTTTCACACACCTGCTTACAGTGGTCGACCGCACAACCAGGTGGCCGGAGGTCGTTCCTCTTTCTTCCACAACTACCTCCGACGTGGCTGGTGCGTTCCTCTCCACTTGGGTTGCCCGTTTTGGTGTGCCCTCGGACATCACTTCAGACAGAGGTCCCCAGTTTATTTCAGGGCTCTGGTCCGAGATGGCGCGCTCCTTGGGGGTGCAGGTGCATCGCACTACCGCCTACCACCCTCAGGCTAACGGGTTGGTTGAACGTTTCCATCGGTCTCTTAAGGCGGCGTTACGTGCTGCGCTAACAGACGTTGGCTGGGTGGAGCGTTTGCCGTGGGTGCTGCTTGGGTTGCGATCAGCTCCTAAGGAGGACCTCAACGCTTCATCAGCCGAGTTGGTTTTTGGTCAGCCTGTACGAATCCCAGGGGAGTTTTTGTTAGACGCTGCCGCTCCACGGTTCCCCGAAGCGGTGGACCCCTATTCGCAGAGTGGTCTTTTGGTTCCGGGTCCTGTGCACCATTGTTTCCCGCAGGCGTTTGTGCCCACTGCACTCCAGTCTGCCCGTTTTGTTTTTGTGCGACGTGACGCCCACCGTTCGCCCCTCCAGCCTCCGTATGACGGGCCGTTTCGGGTGCTCGAAAGGGGCGCGAAAAGTTTTGTTTTAGACATGGGTGGGCGTAGAGAGCTGGTTACAGTGGACCGCCTGAAGCCAGCCTATGTGTTGGCTGATGATGAGGTGTTGCCGGCTCAGGTTCCTAGACGCGGCCGCCCTCCTGCTCGACCCCATCTTCCGTTTTCTCCCCCCAACTGTGTTCCTCCCCCTGTGGCACAAAATGTTGTTCCTGCACGGGTGCCAGCCGTTTCTCCGCCCCCGAGTCGACGCAGTCGGTTCGGCAGGTTGATTAGGGCCCCTGTGAGAGACTGATATGTTTTGTATTTGCCCTTCTGGGTGTTCGGGGGGGGGCTGTGTGGTGTGTTGGTGAGGCATGTGGCCTCATCTCTCTCTCACCCAGTAGGAGGAGCCAGCGAGGTGCTCCCCAGGTTTTACCAGGTGATGAAGAAGAAGTGTTCGTGTGTTCATTCATTCATTCTGTAACTGGTTTTGACGCTCGAAGGATTAAAGGCAACTGCTTGCAGATCAGTTTGTTTCTCCTTCTTCACACGCTACCAAATATATATATATATATATATATATAATATATATATATATATATATATATATAAATAAATACATAAATAAATAAAATTGAAATTAACAAATCAAGACCCCGACACACACACCCCGTCCCCAAATGTACTGTTGGTGAGTGTTGTTCTAAAGTGTACTTAAAAAGGAAAGAGAAGGAGCAAAGGCTGGCATTGTACCAGTTTCCCCTCCACTCCAACTCTAACCCAGGCCCTTATTGTCTAAATGCATAATGTTGAGTGAGCATAGGCATGGGGGCGAGAGTGATGTCATCCCGCCACCCATAACCATAGTGCTCATTCCATTCCCTATATGTGACTTTTATGAGGATGTTTATGAATGAATGTCTAAAGTGTATATAAAATTGAGTCCCAGGTGGTTCTGAACAACAGAGATGTAAAACCGTTGTAGCACACCCGAGACTCAAATTCCCTACATGTATTAATTTAAGATGAAGAGGGCGGAGGTGCGTGGTGAGGGATGGGGAGAAAATATCTGCAGGAACAATGCTCCCGCAACGAGTCAGCTCCCCCGCTGACCCTGCGTACCACCCCTCCCCCCCAGTTCGCCAAGGTCCACCCAAGGAGCGAGGCAAAAGAAACACCTCTCCGACCGCCAGGCCATTGAGTCAAGACCAGAGAGGGACACGGTCCTGAGGGCCGCCAACAGCAGAACCAACAGCCCACACCCACCAGGGCCGCCACGACCCCTGCGAACCGCAGTCAGCCCGCCGCCCAAGAAGAAACAAAATCCCACATGGACGACACGGCCAAGAGCGCCCGCCCAACTGCAGACAGAGCCAGGAAGCACCGAGAACAGGCCCCAACCAGGGCCCGCACACCGGCCAAGCATAGTCCAAGACCATCATCAAGGATATCCACTTAGTCCCCACCCCAGAAGAAATACTACACCCACCCTTCATATTAACAACTTTCAGAACACATGACACATTAGACACCCAGGCTGGGTTTACCCGCCCCCTCCCATTGGCCACCAGTCACGCCCCCAGACACCCAACCCCCCAGCACATGAACCCCCAACCCACCAGCGAGCCGAGGGCCCCCGGCCAGAGCCGGGCACCAGAGCGCCAGCCAGCCCATAGCCCGGCGACCCGCCCGCCAGAGCTCAAGACCCCCGACCCCCACCAGGCCCAAGCCCGGGGACGACACGCCCCCAGAATCCCAAGCTCCCGGCGCCCACCCCGAAACCACCCCAGCACAGCCGGGTCACCGACCGGCGACCCATGACCGCCGCCGCCGACCACCAGAGGGCCCGCATGCCGCCCCCGGCAGACATCCCCCAGAACCCCCCGGTCTTCCCCAGGTCGAAGGCAGGGTCCTCCCCGCCCAAGCAGCCCCAATGCCCCACAAGGCCAGATCCCAGACCCCCCACCCTCACTACGTAACGGAGCCGATCAAAGAATGCCAAATAGATTGATCCGATGTGTCGGCAGATGCTGTTTCAAGACTAATATGATCTAACAGAAGATTTTTATACTGATTAATGCTAAGATAATTTTTATTTTTCCAATTTACGAGTATGGTTTTCTTTGCGATACATAAGGCAGTGAAAAGCATACAGGATGTATTTTTTTCTAGTAAAACATCTTCAAAGATACCCAATAAGCAAACAGATGGAGAGAGTGGGATATTAAATTTCAAACATTTAGACAAGTCTTCACATACCTGTACCCAGAACCTCTGAATGGGTCGACAGAACCAGAGTGCGTGAATATAATCATATTGCCTTTACACTTTGAGCAGTTGTTAGATGGTGTAAAACCCATCTTAAACATTCGCTGACCTGTATAATGTACTCTATAGAGAACCTTATATTGTATTAATTGTAAATTGGAGATTCTAGACAATTTAAAAGTATTTAAACATACTTGAGACCAAATTTTTTGTTCAAAGTTGATTGATAAATCTGACTCCCATTTTTCAACAGGCCCCAGAGGGAGCGTACCGCCAGCCCCTCCCACGGCAAATCCACAGGCCCCAAACCCCCTCACATCCCAGGACAACCCCTGATGGCCCACCCCCAGAATGTACGCCAGGCCACCAGGGGGTTAAGAGAAAAAATAAATAAATTATATATATATATATATATATATATATATATATATATATAAATAAACAAATACACAAATAAATAAAGTTGAAATTAACAAATCAAGACCCCGACACACACACCTCGTCCCCAAATGTACTGTTGGTGAGTGTCATTCTAACGCCAAAAATACACTACACGTGGCTCCGCTCCGCCCCGCTCCGCAGGTCGCAGCTGAGCGAGTCCAATTTCCATTACCTGCGCTCAGCTCAGGTCCGAGTGGATGCGCTGCTCCGAGACGCATGCGCGGGAATTGCGAGATCGCGCGATAAATCAAGTGATAAATAATGAAGTCAGAAAAAAACAATTCACTCGGTGGAAGAAGGAGAACAACTGTAGATACTGCTGCCTTGATATTCTCTCGTAAATGAGCTACAGGACATGGTTTGAGCAACAGGAAGTGATGTATTACATTTCAGAATAAAATACTTTATTTATTTCTTGTATTTCTTTTTATTTCTTGTATTGCGTTTGTAGGCGTAGTCATAAATGATAGTTTGAAAGCATTTTTGTACAAATAAATCCGTATAGAGCTAGGATTAGTCCGCCCGTGGTGATTTTATTTTGTAAATACGGAAGTTGTGCTCGTTCCTTTTCCTGTTGGTGCGACGTAATCTTCAAAAGTTGACTCCGGCACAGCTCCGGCGTCCGGCAGAAATAGAAAAATTTCTAATTTTGACGGACTGCCGTCCGCTCTCCGCTGCTCGCCGCCGCCGTGCGGAGCCAGTGTAAATTCTGTCATTGATTATAATGGGTGCGTATTTGCTGCGGAGGTCGGACCGGAGCGGGGCGGAGCTGCAACGCGTGTAGTGTATTTTTGGCGTTAAGTGTACTTAAAAAGGAAAGAGAAGGAGCAAAGGCTGGCATTGTACCAGTTTCCCCTCCAGGGGCCCCCGGCCAGAGCCGGGCACCAGAGCGCCAGCCAGCCCATAGCCCGGCGACCCGCCCGCCAGAGCTCAAGACCCCCAACCCCCACCAGGCCCAAGCCCGGGAACAACACGCCCCCAGAATCCCAAGCTCCCGGCGCCCACCCCGAAACCACCCCAGTACAGCCGGGTCACCGACCGGCGACCCATGACCGCCGCCGCCGACCACCAGTTGGCCCGCATGCCTCCCCCGGCAGACATCCCCCAGAACCCCCCGGTCTTCCCCAGGTCAAAGGCAGGGTCCTCCCCGCCCAAGCAGCCCCAACCCCCCCGCGCCCTAAACCCCAACCTCCCCCCCACCAGCCCCAATGCCCCACAAGGCCAGATCCCAGACCCCCCACCCTCACTACGTAACGGAGCCGATCAAAGAATGCCAAATAGATTGATCCGATGTGTCGGCAGATGCTGTTTCAAGACTAATATGATCTAACAGAAGATTTTTATACTGATTAATGCTAAGATTATTTTTATTTTTCCAATTTACGAGTATGGTTTTCTTTGCGATACATAAGGCAGTGAAAAGCATACAGGATGTATTTTTTTCTAGTAAAACATCTTCAAAGATACCCAATAAGCAAACAGATGGAGAGAGTGGGATATTAAATTTCAAACATTTAGACAAGTCTTCACATACCTGTACCCAGAACCTCTGAATGGGTGGACACAGTGGTGGGCACAGACCGCTAGAGAGCGCTAAAGCGCTATTCCGCTTACAGTGGACCTAAACTTTTTGTCAGCGTTTTTGTGAATTGACTAACTTTTATAATTCATAAGCGGATTTGTGCTATTTTTATTTAAAATGCAGTACCGCTAATAACTAATTATCTATCAGTAAAAACCAATAAACTTATTTACAAGCTCTTTTACATTTTTCCCCACCGTAAAGAGCAGAGAAGAGGAAAGGGTGTGAGGGGGAGGGGGGCAGAGCTGAGAACAGACTCGGATCTACCATGTAGGTAAATGCCTGGGGGTCCCATTTCAGCAGTGGCCCCGGCCTCGCCTCGCCCCGTGCAGTCACCTACATCACTAACATTGCTCATGCTTGTTAAAGTCCAACACCCACCATGTTTTCAAATTGCATCGCCATTAATATTTATTAGTTTATTTAAAAATAATACAGGAGCGTTTACTTATATTGTGGAGAAATAACACTAAATGTGTTATTTCATGATTTATAGCAGATTTTAGCATGCAGCTCCGGGAAAATCTGCCCCTCTCCATATATGGGCATTCACTTGGGCATTCACGTCACCAGAGTGACGCCTTGGAGTTACAGGCGAGCAGAGGAAAAGAAAAAGGAAGCATTTTTAAATATTCCATAAAGCTGCCTGTTGATTAATCCTGCTGTCGCTCACTCATGTCATCATATTCTGAGCGAGCATCCACTTAGACATACTAGTTTAATTCGTTTGATCGCGACAAATTCATTCATTTCCGCATCGCCCCGCATTTCTCGCCCCGTGATGAGAAAGGCACCCAGCCTCGCAGCTGAGCTCTGCCCGCGCGCATGCTTCACGACCCGTGCTGCTGCAACAAGGCTGACGAGAGATAAGAGCAGATACATACACTCGAGGGAGCAAATTACACCGGCACGAGGAACTTCAAAGGTGACCAGCGGAGCGGAACGAGGAGCCAGAGACCGCGCGCGGCTCGCTCCTCAGGGGCAGAATGAATCAAGCAACAGGTCCGCAGCGGTGTTATAAAATAAATAATAAATAAAATCAGAGCGCTGGTCCATACACACAAATGCACCAGGAAATATGCAGGAAATATGCAGTTTTAACGCACTCTCTCTCATAAACCTCCATGGAAACTCACTCCTACCTTCTGCCTTCTGGGTGGAGATTCATGTAACAAGAGGCATGACCCTTCGGGACTTTTCGGCCAGGTTTCCGGATTCATTCGGGAGTGGGTTTTTTTTTTTTTTTTTTAACCCTCGCCTGGCCCAAATGCAAAAATGAAAATAAAATTCATAAAATACTACAGTAATTCTCCAATATGGTGAATTGTTACTGTCACGGTGGGTGTTGTCCTTTAATGTACATTTAACATAAAAATAATTATAGTTACGATGAAAACGATCATTAAATATGCAATAAAAAAAACGGTTGATTTCTTTATCCCCCTACTAAAAATGGACTATTCCATCTTGACAACTTCCGGGTCACTCAGAGGTGAACTCGGGGGCTAATTCTGTGGCTACTGTTTGTGCTGGGTACTTGGATAAATCCGTAGAGAACCCCGCTGTTTCAAGCCAAATTAACGTGGCCGGATGATTTTATTGAGGGTTTTGTGTCGACCATTCGACGGCGAGTCATTAGTTTCATGTATTTTAGTTACTTTTCATTAAATCTGTTGACTACCTATAGACGCTAACTGTGTCTGCCTGTTACACCGGTAGTGCTGGGTTACTAATGGATAAATCCGTAGAGAACCCCGCTGTTTCAAGCCAAATTAACGTGGCCGGAGGAGTTTATTGTGTGTTTTGTGTCGACCATTCGACGGCGAGTCGTTAGTTTCATGTATTTGGGTTACTTTATGTATAAATGCGGTGGCGACACACCCGTGTATTTGAGATTTAAACGTGGTTTTAGGGATTAAAAGATCATTCTATTTTTTGTTAATTTCGTGGCCGAATAGAATATATGTACGTAAAGTATTAAATAAATCCTTTGATTTTTGTAATTTCATCCTTTTAGGATCATTTTTGTTACTTTTCAGTTGGCAGTGTAGTGCAAATATTGATAACGCTGCCGGCTATATATAAATATATATATATATATATATATATATATATATATATATATATATATAATATAGAAATATATAAATAGCGGATTAGATTAGCTTCCCCTAATTTTCATAAGACATTTGTGCTTTTGAAATTGTGGACCTAAAAAAATTAATAAGCGTTTTAGAAATTGTGGAACTAATTTTTTAATTAGCGGTGCCCAGAACCAGAGTGCGTGAATATAATCATCAGGTATATTGCCTTTACACTGTGAGCAGTTGTTAGATGGTGTAAAACCCATCTTAAACATTCGCTGACCTGTATAATGTACTCTATAGAGAACCTTATATTGTATTAATTGTAAATTGGAGATTCTAGACAATTTAAAAGTATTTAAACATACTTGAGACCAAATTTTTTGTTCAAAGTTGATTGATAAATCTGACTCCCATTTTTCAACAGGTAGTGTTATCGAGTCATCAATTCTAGACAGTTTTTTGTATATTTTAGATAATAATTTGGGGGGTTGAATATTAATGTTTATGTTTATTAAATTTGTTCATTTTTTTTACAAAAGAACCAATACAAGACAATCCCATAAATGATAATGTACAAAATATTAAAAAATTGAAAGGTAGCAGAAAGAAGAATAAATCTTATTATATCTGATTATAAGATTAATGAACTCCAACACACATGTTGGTGTTTCCAGCAATGTTTTATTAAGCTTAAATTTCTTTTTTACAATAGACTTAATTTGTTGGTATTGTAGGAAATATTTATTATCAATGTCATATTGTATTATTAATTTATTGAGTCTATACCCTCAAATATGTGTTCCAGACACTCAATTCCTTTCATTCTCCAACCTGGGAAATTTAACATATTATTTTCTTGCTGTATGTCAGGGTTATTCCAGAGAGGCGTATGTCTACATAGGAACAGTGAAGACTTTGTCATTTTCAGATACTCCCACCATGCTGTCAGAGATGAGCTAATATTGATACTTTTGAAGCAGAGATGTTTTTTTAAATCTGTACTAATAAATGGTAGATCCGAAATCCTAATATTATTACATAAAGTTTGTTCTATATCTATCCAAGTTTCATCTAGTGCATTCGGTTTTAACCACTTTAATATATATTGTAACCTGTTGGCTAAATAGTAGTAATGAAAGTTTGGAAGTTCTAATCCTCCGGTATCTTTAGATTTCTGTAATGTTTTTAAACTAATACGTGGAGTTTTATTTTTCCAAAGGAATTTAGATATATAAGAGTCCAGGGACTTAAACCATTCAGTTGAAGGTTTATTTGGAATCATTGAGAATAAGTAATTTATTCTTGGCAGCACCATTATTTTTACTGAGGCAACTCTTCCCATAAGAGATATGGGTAGAGATCTCCATCTAGTAAGATCGTCTTCAATTTTCTTTAATAATGGGATATGATTCAATTTTATTAAGTCTTCCAATTTAGGAGAGATATTAACACCCAAATATGTAATGTTACCTGATTGTAGTCTTTCATTGAGAGAGTTATTAAACATGCAATTTATTGGAAGAACTATAGATTTTGTCCAATTTATAGAATAATCAGAAACTTTTGAGAACGAGTTTATCAATTTGATAACATTAGATATTGAGTTTCCTGAGTTCTCAAGAAAAAGTAAAACATCATCAGCATAAAGACTAATTTTATGTTCCAAGTTTCTACACTTTATGCCTTTTATATCAGCACTTTGCCTTATTGCTGCTGCTAAAGGTTCAATAAAAATAGCAAATAATGCTGGTGAAAGTGGGCAACCTTGCCTGGTTCCCCTTTGTAAACAGAAGCTTGAGGATATTTGATTATTTGTCCTTACGCACGCTGTTGGTGAGTTATCTAATATTTTTAACCAGTTAATGAAGTAGTTCCCAAATCCAAATTTATTTAAGGTAGCAAATAAGAAATTCCAATTTACTCTATCAAATGCTTTTTCTGCATCTAAGGACAAAACAGCTGTTTCAATATTTTTAAAATACGAATACTCTATTATATTATATAATCTGCGAGTGTTTGTGTTCGAGTGTCTTCCTTTTATGAATCCGGTTTAGTCTGGATGTATAATAACAGGAGTTATCTTCTCTAATAAGAAAGTTCATTCTCTCTCGTGCCGCAGCTTTGGTGTAGTGGTTAAAGCGGGCGGTACATATGCTGGAGGCTGAGCCTCTCCACAGGCGTCGTGGGTTCACGTCCCAGAACCGACGAGCACATTTCTGTGTTGTCTCCCCCTCTCTACCTGTTTCGCCCTCTCCCTCTCTAATAAAGGCCACTAGTGCCCGAAAAAAAAGCAAAAAAAAAAAAAAAGAAAGAAAGTTCATTCTCAATAGAATCTTTTAGATAAGACTTTATAAATTATTTTAACATCAACATTAATAAGAGAGATTGGGCGATAACTGGTAGGTAATACTGGGTCTTTGCCTGGTTTTAATAGGAGACTAATGTTGGCTGAATTCATATGTGTTGGTAGCCTGCCATTTTCTTCTGACTCAAGTAGCACTCTATAAAATAATGGTTCCAGTCTGTTCCAGAATATTTTATAGAATTCCACTGGGTATCCATCAGGACCTAGGGATTTCTTATTAGGCATGCTTTTAATTGCTTCATGGAGCTCATCTGATGTTAATGGTGAGTCTAGTTTTGTTGATTGACTAATATCTAGTTTTGGAAGTGTTATGGTGTGGTCACACCGAACAGCGTTTCAGCAGCAGGAGCGTCCAGTTTACATTCAAAGTCAATGGGGGACGCGCTTCCAGCCGCGTCTTGGCGTCGGGCGTCACGTCGCGTGCGTGTTGAGCGTGCTGGAAAGTGTTTTCCATGCACGTGAACCGGCTTCAGCCTCCAAACAGCGCATTCAGCATGCTGAAGATTTTGCGGTTCAAACTTTCAAACGCCGCTCAACTCTACCTGTGGGCGGCCGTGGCGTAGTGGTAAGGGCAGTCGTCTCCCGATCGGAAAGTTGGCGGTTCGACTCCCGGGACCCGCACCATGTGTCGTTGTGTCCTTGGGCAAGACACTTAACCCTGAGTTGCTCCCGGTAGGACTGGAAAGCACCTTGCATGGTAGTCTGCCGCCACCGGTTTATGAATGTGTGTAGCATTCAATATATGTGTAGCACTTTGAGATTTTCAGTAATGAAAAGTGCGTTATAAATTGAATTAATTATTATTATTATTATTATTACCTAGCACTTTGAGATTTTTATTAATGAAAAGTGCGGTATAAATTGAATTTATTATTATTATTATTATTACCTGATTGGTTGGTGTGTCAACCAATCAGGGAGAGTCGGGGGGAGAAGAGAGGGGGAGAAGAGAGGAGGAGAAGAGAGGGGGAGAGTCCCTATGTGATGTGGAAATGAGGGGGCGCGCGCACTATGTGACGTATTGTTTGTGGGACACAGAAAAGACCCGCGAGGTCATGTACTATGGAAAAGAAACTCATTGTAGCTGTGTGTTCGCGACAAGTCCTTCACGACCAGTCAAGTCTGCTCCACAGAGACGGAAATAAAAAGCTTCTCGCCTGACGGAGTGCGCAGGACTCTGTGCGCAGGACTCTGTATACCGGTAAGCTCCTCCCACACACCCAGCAGCTGTTTCGCGTTCTGGCGTTCTGGTCCAAGTAGGTCTGGAAACCAAGTGCGTCCACTTGCGTGCGTGACGAGCTTTTTGGAGGTTGAAACGCTGTTCGGTGTGACCACACCATTACTCTCTCCAAGAATTCATTAATATCCACATTAGATGG
>JBBPBX010054737.1:0-23356 GCA_038048925.1 Garcialebias charrua | reverse complement strand
TAAATTTTCTGATTTTGAACAGACAACTGAGGTTTTAGTTTTTGGACCTGAGCATCTAAGGAATTAATTTTTCAGTCTTTCGCCCTCCTTGGATGGCCTTAATCTGGCCTCCAACTGTAATCAGAATCAGAATCAGAATCAGAATATATCTTTATTGGCATGTTATGCACCGAGGTACAAGGTTATGCAATTGGCGCACGCACATCTTAAAGAGACGTACGCACGAGCCGCAGCAGTAATGTTAAAGGGGATCACATGTAAGTATTTAAAATTTTTATGTTATGTCTGTGTGCTATCTTGACAATATTAATTCATTTTAATACACAAAATAATTCTTAGATAATTAATTATACCCTTTTTAATTCTGCCATTTTTAACTTTCGTTTTGAACGACCGGTTTCTGATACTGAGTTCTGAAGTCCACGCCCTTCAACGATCTGTTTACGCCCTCTGCAACAGCCAGTATCTGTAATGTGTTGTTGTTTTAAAATTAGCTCTTTTTTATTACTCATTTGACTTACTGTTAGTGTCAGCTTAAGATAACTTACCGAAACCCGTCTGAGCGCGCCGCAATTTGCTGCTCCTTTTAGCATGAGACCACCCGAATCCGATGCTAATGTTAGCTTGTTCCTCTTCCGGTGTTCGCCAGCTCCGCTCGTTGCACGCGGCGATTTTGGGAGTTATCGCTGTTCCAGTCAAGACACACAAAGTTCACCAAGTGTCTCCCGTAAATTAATCCGTAAGGAGAAGGTCCTCGCTGCTGTGAGGCTGCTTCGAGGCAGCAGCGAGGCTGTACAGTTGAAGCTCCGCTCCATCGCGCCAGAAGAGGGTCCCGTTGCCGCGGGTCCCTACGCCGGGGGTCCGCTCGTTTAATTTTTGCCGGCTGCGCGTTGGGAGCGATCGCAAATACACTAAAAATTGAACTAAAACATAAAAATAACAATTATACTTTATTTATAAAGCCATTTAAAAAAACCACAGCTGCAACAAAGTGCTGTACACATGAAATTAAGAACATATAAACAAAAGATGAGATGAAATCATGAAAAACAACAGTCATGTGTTTAATACAGAAGTGGGTTGAGCCCAGAGCCATATAAAGTGAGAGTTGCGACACTTCCATAGAGTTCCGTTGTAAGAATGGAATGCGGAAGTCACGTGGGTCATGGAGGGGGCGATTTGTTCCATGGCTCTGGTTACAGTCTGACTCTGCCTGCAGTAGCGCTCCGTCGCCGCCAGAGGGCGCAGCTCCACAAGGTTTCCATAGCCGTTGTTTGGAACGATTGACCGCCTGTCGGCATCAAAGAGTGTCAGAACTCTCTATATATATGGCTCTGGTTGAGCCTAACCAGGGGTTGCTAGGTGAGGGGCTGGACTCAGGTTGTGGTGGGTTGTCCTCTCTCGCTTGTGACGTAACATGCGAGAGTATTTTAAAACGAACTGTTTTTATCACAGTAAAATAAATCTACTTAGAGTAAATAAACCACTGGGTGCATTTTTTTGGCACAAGGACTGTTTTTTTATGAAGTAAATACCCAAAGTTGAGTAAAAAAAACATTAAAAAGTGAATTTTGAATGTGTGGTCCCCTTTAACAATCTTGGTGTTAATTTTGATCAGGACATGTCTTCCCCACATTAAAAATGTTACTAGAACCACCTTCTTCTACCTGCGTAAATCACTAAAAATAGAAACATCTAAAAAATTATGCAGAAAAACTGGTTCATGCATTTGTCACGTCTAGGCTGGACTATTGCAATGGTTTGTTATCTGGGTGTCCAAATACTTCTTTAAAAAGTCTTCAGTTGATCCAAAATGCTGCTACCAGAGTCTTAACTGGAGTTGGTGGGAGAGATCATATCTCTCCAGTTTTAGTTTCTCTCCATTGGCTCTCTGTCAAATCCAGAATTGATTTCAAAATCTTACTTCTAACCTACAAAGCTCTCAACAACCTAGCTCCATCTTATATTACAGATCTTATTGTTTCATATTTTCTTAACAAAGCACTTCATTCTCAGACTGCAGGTTTACTTGTGGCTCCTAGGGTTTCCAAAAGCAGAATGGGAGGAAGATCTTTCAGTTATCAGGCTCCTCTCTTGTGGAACCAACTTCCAGTTTCTGTCCATGAGGCTGACACATTGTCCAGTTTTAAGACTTTCCTTTTTGATAAATCCTATAGTTAGGGGTTGGCTTATTATGCTGCCATAGGCTTAGACTAATAAAGGACAATTCAACCTGAAGAGACTCACAAAACGAGAGAGAGAATACAATTAAAATGTTTTATTGATTAAGGTTTCTTTGGCGCTCGGGCCCCGGCGGAGGGCATGCATGCCGGACTGCTGAGAGCTTGAATGCCCGGCATAGGGAGATAAATTATGGATATCTACCCCCCGGGACCCGAACCCGGTGGTGGAGAAGGGATCGCAGACGTCCAATCCATCCCACCGGTACGTGAATGACGGCCAGCCAGCGGCCGACGGCTCCGGACAACCCTGAGACGAACACCAGCGCAGAACCTCCATCCTGAGCAAGCACGAAGCGACAGTGGGAAGGAAAAACTCCCTCGAGAGGAAGAAACCTCCAGCAGAACCAGGCTCAGGACAAGCGGCCATCTGCCATGACCGGCTGGGTCGCAGGGAACAGGAAGCAGGAACGCACACAGCAGCAGGACCAAGACGAAGGCGAGCAGGACAACCCCAGGCGGCGGAGGCGGGACGAAGAACAGGGGAGAACCGAGGAACCAGAAACCCCGGGAGGAGACGGGGAGGTGGAGGGAGGCGACTAGACTGGCAACGGGCAAACAGGAAGAGCTGAGGAAAGGGGCGCCTTATATCCAGGTGGACAGTTGATGCGTGATTCGATGCAGCTGTATCTAGGTGGACAGTTGATGAGTGATTCGATGCAGCTGTATCTAGGTGGACAGTTGAGTGATTCGATGCAGCTGTGAGTCCTGCCATTGTTGAATTTACGTCTTCGACTTCATTTCAACCTGAAGAGACTCACAAAACGAGAGAGAGAATACAATTAAAATGTTTTATTGATTAAGGTTTCTTTGGCGCTCGGGCCCCGGCGGAGGGCATGCATGCCGGACTGCTGAGAGCTTGAATGTCCGGCATAGGGAGATAGATTATGGATATCTACCCCCCAAAAAATAGCCGGGGCCGAGCTGGTGAGGGTCTGGCTGAAAGGCGAAAAGGAAGCCCGTGAGAAGGGTTGCCAGAGGAATGAGAGAGGGGAGTGAGCCCGCTTGAGCTGCCAGAGAGAGAGCCCACCTGGGCTGCCAGATGAGAGAGAGGGGTAGTGACCCGCCAGAGTGAGCCCGCAAGGGCTGCCAGAGAGAAAGAGAGCCTGCATGGGCTGCCAGAGAGTGAGAGAGCCCGCATGGGCTGCCAGAGAGTGAGAGAGCCCGCATGGGCTGCCAGAGAGAGAGGGGTAGTGACCCGCCAGAGTGAGCCCACATGGGCTGCCAGAGGAGACAGAGGAAGAGAGGGCCGAGTCATCATAGGCCGCCAGAGAGTGAGCCACGCACGGGCTACCGGGGAGTGAGCGTGCATGGGTTGCCAGCGAGAGCCCGCATGGGCTGCCAGGAAGAGTGGGCCGAGTCATCATGGGCCACCAGGAGTGAGCCATGCATGGGCTGCCAGAGAGAGCCCGCATGGGCTGCCAGAGAGAGCCCGCATGGGCTGCCAGAGAGAGCCCGCATGGGCTGCAGAGGAGAGAGAGTGAGCCGAGTCATCATAGGCTGCCAAAGAAAGAGCCCGCACAGGCTACTGGAGAGAGAGCCTCGCACGGGTTGCTGGAGAGTGAGCCCGCATGGGCTGCAGAGGAGAAACAGAGGAAGAGTGGGCCGAGTCATGGGCCGCCAAAGAGAGCCCGCACGGGCTGCCGGAGAGAGAGCCACACACGGGCTGCTGGAGAGAGAGCCACACTGGCTGCTGGAGAGGGAGCCACACTGGCTGCTGGAGAGAGAGCCACGCACGGGCTGCTGGAGAGAGAGCCTCGCACGGGCTGATGGAGAGAGCCTCGCATGGGCTGCTGGAGAGTGAGCTTCGCATGGGCTGCAGAAGAGAGAGAGTGAGCCGAGTCATCATAGGCTGCCAAGAGAGCCCGCACGGGCTGCCGGAGAGAGAGCCCCGCATGGGCTACGACCATCCTTCGGGAATGGGGCTACAACCATCTTTTGGGAATGGGACTACAACCATCTTTAGGGAATGGGGTTGCAACCATCTTTAGGGAATGGGGTTGCAACCATCTTTAGGGAATGGGGTTGCAACCATCTTTAGGGAATGGGGTTGCAACTAGGGGTTGAACGAGTACATAATTTTTAACCTCGACATTAACATAAAAAAACTCGAACGACGCTCGAGTAGCCGATGACGTCACAGTGTCTTACGATGCAAAATAAATAAATAAATATAAATGCCTAAAAACGTCTTTACAAAAAGAAAAAAAAGACCAACAAAACATTGGGAGCATTTATTATGCTCCTATCATGTATCATACTGCAGATAAGTCACAGGAAAAACAAAACTATTAGTTATTATTATTAATTTTAAAAGTGAAAGTAATGCGCTGAAAACCGAAACTTAAAAAACAAATGGGGCCACAGCCACACCGTACCACCGCCTGCAGCTGTGCAATTTAGGTTTACTTTTAGAGATTGTGTTTATAGGTTTTTGGTAGCTCTAGAGAGATGAATATTTGTTTTTTTTTGTTTGTGAAACGAGAGACAGGAAGCCGTTTCGGCCGTGTTATAATATGGGACCTGCATTGCAACACTGCCCTCTGCTGTCACAATCTACTACAAAGAAAGTCAACACGAAGTAGCGCATTTTATAAAATTATAAACTGTTTTACCTTTTTGACAAGACGGCCTGCTCCATTAACATCCGTGCGCACACAGGAATCCATTTTGTAGCGTCTACTAAAAGCTAAAAGCTGCCCCGCGCGCTGTGAAATGTGAAATGTGACGTCACTACGGCTACCCGAGGTGGACAAAAAAGCCTCGATAGAAGTCAAAGCACTCGAGTTGTCGAAAACTCGGGTACTCTGTTAATGCACTAGTTGCAACCATCTTTAGGGAATGGGGTTGCAACCATCTTTTGGGAATGGGGCTACAACCATCTTTTGGGAATGGGGCTACAACCATCTTTTGGGAATGGGGTTGCAACCATCTTTAGGGAATGGGGTTGCAACCATCTTTTGGGAATGGGGCTACAACCATCTTTAGGGAATGGGGTTGCAACCATCTTTAGGGAATGGGGTTGCAACCATCTTTAGGGAATGGGGTTGCAACCATCTTTTGGGAATGGGGCTGCAACCATCTTTAGGGAATGGGGTTGCAACCATCTTTAGGGAATGGGGTTGCAACCATCTTTTGGGAATGGGGCTACAACCATCTTTTGGGAATGGGGCTACAACCATCTTTAGGGAATGGGGCTACAACCATCTTTCGGGAATGGGACTACAACCATCTTTTGGGAATGAGCCCCGCATGGGCTGCCAGAGGAGAGAGAAAGAAAAGTGAGCCACGCATGGGCTGCTGGGATTGGGCATGCATGGGCTACAACCTTCTTTTGGGAATGGGCTACAACCATCTTTTGGGAATGAGCCTCGCCTGTGCTGCCAGAGGAGAGAGAAAGGAAAGCGAGCCTCGCATGGGCTGCCAGAGGAGAGAGAAAGGGAAAGTGAGCCCCGCATGGGCTGCTGGGATTGGGCGTGCATGGGCTACAACCATCTTTTGGGAACGGGCCACAACCATCTTTTGGGAATGAGCCTCGCATGGACTGCCGGAGGAGAGAGAAAGGAAAGTGATCCACGCATGGGCTGCTGGGATTGGGCATGCATGGGCTACAACCTTCTTTTGGGAATGGGCTACAACCTTCTTTTGGGAATGAGCCTTGCATGGTTTCTTCTGGGAATGAGGCCTCGCATGGGCCGCCAGATGAGAGAGAAAGGGAAAGTGAGCCTCGCATGGACCGCTAGATGAGAGAGAAAGGGAAAGTGAGCCAGCTTGGGCTGCCAGAGAGAGAGCCCGCATGGGCTGCCAGGAAGTGAGCCCGCATGGGCTGCCAGGAAGTGAGCCCGCATGGGCTGCCAGGAAGTGAGCCGGGGAAAGGTCCCGCATAAGTAGAGTGAGCAACGCACGGGCCGCCGGGAAGAGGGCCGGGGAATGGTCCCACATGGGCTGCTGCGAAGTGAGCCCGCACAGGTTGCATGCGAAAGAGCCACGCACGGGCTGCTGGGGGTGCATGGGGCTAGCAGGTGCTGCGAGAGGAGAGAAAAAGGGAGAGTGAGCTGAGTCATCATGGGCTGCCAGAGATAGTAGGCCCGCTACGGCCGGCAGAGAGATAGTGAGCCTGCTTGGGCTGCCGGAGAAATAGATCATTTGCATGGGCGCTTAGGCTGCCAGAGAGAAAAAGGGAGTCGAAAGGCATAGCTGAAGGACCCCACCACCGGTTAGTGATGTGAGAGCTTACCCAGAAGCTGAGCGAACACAAACGTCAGGCAAAGCAGACAGATGCATTCAGGTCGTCTTCGGATGTAATCATCAGGCAAGGAGGACAGATGTATCTTAGCTGTTCCCAAATGTAAATACTAGGCAAAGCAGAGTGAAAACTAGGCAAAGCAGACTGATGTATTCCAGTTCTAAAATGTAAACATTAGGAGAGCGGACAGTCGTAATCTTTTAGTCGTACGCGTCGAGCAAAGAGGACAGGTGAAGTTTAGCTGTCCAAACACAAACATCTGGAAGCAAACAAACATACTAGCTGATTCCAAGTGCACCCATCTGGCAAAGAGAACACGTGACCTTCAGATGCTACCAAATGAAAACCTCAGGCAGGCAGACAGTATTTTCCGACCCGATGGGCGAATCTGTGGACCAGCTTTATTGACCAGGGGACTTAGCCCGTGAGCCAGCATCAAAGACCCCATACGCATACTGCGAACATACGCATCGCACGCCGCTCTGACACTCCACTGCAAATGCTGATGTTAGAATCTTCACTGTATTTCATCGATATGTTTTCATGTTTTTTCATACCACTATGCTAAACTCCAGGATAGTGTCACACTCCTATTATTTCATCCTTGTGCTTATGCTCACAAAATGTTTCGATGATTAAATTGTTATCATAACCTTAGGGGTCAGAGAGTGATTTAATTTCAATCCCAAGTATGCCCTGAACATATTATGGGTTTAACTACAGAGCAGACATTGGTCTAGACTTAACTTGAGAGGATAGGGGGGCAAAGCATGCTAAGGGAAGACGCAACGGCGAAAAGCGGCGTTGCCAGATAAGAAACGTAGGAGTACTGTACCATAATAAAGACATAAATTTAATGTATTTTGAGGAGAACTATTGTACGCCCATCATAACCAGAATAACAAGCATCTATGGTCGCACCATTTTTGAATAACGTCTAACGGGCACTCACAGCGTTGTGGCGTCAAAAGCGGTTGGCAGACCAACTGTAAGGTGCATTACCACCACCTATTGAGCTGGAGTGAGGACAGGAGATAAACAAAGCGAAACAAAACTAATTATCCAAAATCATGTTAACAACTCAACTAAATTCTTTCTATGGAGTATGTGGTTTTTATTCATTTATTTATTTACTTATTCATTTCTATTTTTATTCCCCCCCCCAAAAAAAACAACAAAAAGACGTGCAAGTATCTTCCCGAAACAGTAATGCCACAGTCTTCGCGCCATGCCTACGCAACAAAAGCATTCATCATCAGAATCTGTTGGAATCCTGGCAAAAACCAATGCAGATTTGTTCCTGTTTTTGTACATCTACCTTATGTTTGCAAGTCTTGCTACTCTTCCTTTTTTTGTCTATTGTGTAATGTACTTGTACCATTGCTGTTCAACGTTCTTTAGTTCGTAGCAGGTCGCTTTCGTAAATGAGCCCTCGAAGCTCAATAAGATTTACCTGACTAAATAAAGGTTGAATGAATGAAAGACTTCACAAAGCTCACTCGGTTTCAGCACGGCGTTTTGCAGACCGGAGTCAGACATCTCCCGTTATTTTCCCAGCTTTGGCAAACAAGGGGCGGGCGCAGCGGACCATTCGGCCAATCATGGCCGTAGTTCAGAGGGCAACACGAGCGCGTCACTCCCAGGAAAAGCACGATTGGCCGGAATCTCCCGATGCATTCAGGGTCCACGAAAAAACTCAGACAGGCAGATGTGACGGGTCGATTGCAACCGACAAAAACTACACAATCGCTGAACGGGCAAACCATCGCACTTCCTGGACCACGTCGGGGTCATGCGTGTCGCCTGGGAGGCTAAACCTTCGCGCTAACAACATCTACCAAACACTCGGCAGTGCTGGCCGAAAGACATAGAACGACACATCTTACCCGGGGAATGAGGGGGAGCGTGGAGAGCGTCGGGCCGAAGGCCAGGCGACTAGACCGGCAACGGGCAAACAGGAAGAGCTGAGGAAAGGGGCGCCTTATATCCAGGTGGACAGTTGATGCGTGATTCGATGCAGCTGTATCTAGGTGGACAGTTGAGTGATTCGATGCAGCTGTGAGTCCTGCCATTGTTGAATTTGCGTCTTCGACTTCATATTAACCTCATTTCCTTAAATGATTTGCTAAAATTGAATAGTTTTCATTTGATATTATTTCTATCTTAACGTTATTTTTGACCTGCCATTGTGTATCTGTTCCTCCTTCCTGTTCCTCTCAAACCCAGCTGGTCGAAGCAGATGGCTGCTTGTCCTGAGCCTGGCTCTGCTAAAGGTTTCTTCCTCATGAGGGAGTTTTTTCCTTTCCACTTTCACCTTCATGCTTGCTCAAGATGAAAGTTCTGTGCTGGAGTTAATTTTAAAGCAGACTGCTCCTCAGATAAATAGTGTTAACATTATTTTAAAACATGAATGTTTCTGTTCAGTGCCCTGAGATGACCTGTTGTGACTTGGCGCTCCTGAGCATTTCATTACATTGTTGACCTTTTGTTGATTTTGCACATGACAAATAAACAAAACCTGAAACCTGTTCCCGCAGGATCCTGTCACAATCAGGTGTTGGTTGAGACCCAAATGCAAGCAAGACTTCAAGAATGCAACAAAAAAGTATTTACCATATTTTCCGGAATATATGTTGCAGCTTTTTATCATTTTTGCATGCCCTGCGACCTATAGTTAGGTGCGACCTATTTATGGCTTTTTATCACTTTCGGTCGCTAGGGGCGCATGGTAGTACCAGTTTCGGCTGCTAGGGGCGCATGGTAGTACCAGTTTCGGCTGCTAGGGGCGCATGGTAGTACCAGTTTCGGCCGCTAGGGTCGCAGGCAGTGTAGTACCAGTTTCGACCGCTATGGGCGCTAAAGAGACCTGTAGTCTGTTTACCGGTACCTGCAGACGTGCGTGCCTGGAGGTGTTACCTGTTTGTGTATTGAGCATAAAAACCCATCACCCAAGCGACATTTCTGAGAGTGAGTGAGGAGAACACAGACAAGAACAACCAACAGAGAGAACGAGAGAACCATGATACCAGAAGAGCCATGCCTCCAAAAAGAAAATCATACACCGCCGACTACAAGCTGGAGGTCGTGAAATTTGCCATGGTGCACGGGAACCGCGCCACTGACTGCCACTATGGGGTCAGCGAGAAAGTGATCCGGGGCTGGAGGAAATTGGAGGCCGTCCTCCAAACCATGAAGCGGGCCAACCGGGGACAAAAAGTACGCTAGCCACAGCTGGAAGACACGGTCAAAGCCTGGGTCCTCTCCGAGCGCGCCTGTGGGAGAGGGGTCTCCACGGTCCAGCTACGTCTCCACGCCATGGCTGTGGCAAAGGACATGGGGCTGTCTGAGTTCGCTGGTGGTCCTAGTTGGTGTTTCAGATTCATGAAACGGCATGATCTGTCCATCAGGACCAGAACCACCATGTCCCAGAAGCTCCCGGCCAACTTCCAGGAGATAATTGACAGCTTTCGTGCTTTCGTAAGTAGTCAGGTAAGCTAACATGATTTTTTGTGTGTGTTTAACGTACCTATATCTTGCTAAATTTTAATATATTAATTTAATATAAAATTGCGCGCTCACCGCGAGTTTGTGGTCAGTGAATGCACGCTCTTTTCTTTTGTTTACTGTACGCTAATGTCTGCTTTCGTGTGTCGCCGGATACCACTAAGCTAACTTTTTTTTGTGTGCTTAACGTACCCGTATCTTGCTAAATTTTAATATATTAATTTAATATAAAATCACGCGCTCACAGCAAGTTTGTGGTCAGTGAGTGCGCGCTCTTTTCTTTTGTTTACTGTACGCTAATGTCTGCTTTCGTGTGTCGCCGGATACCGGTATGCTAACATGTTTTTTTGTGTGTGTGTAATATATTAATTTAATATAAAATCGATGGATAAAGTTATGTGGACAAACAAAGAAACATTTTAATGTTGTAGGTCTGTTGGCGCGCTCACAGCGGGTCTGTGGTTGCGCGCGCTCGATTCTTTTGTTTACTGTAACCCCACGCTAATGTCTGCCTTTGTCTTTCTCACGCCAGGTCCAGACGCATGGAGTCACTGCAGACCACATCATTAATATGGATGAGGTCCCGTTAATGTTTGATATTCTGTTGGGGCGGAGTGTCTCCCAGAAGGGAGATAAAATCCATAAACATGCTCACCACAGGCCATGAAAAATCCCATTTCACGGTAGTTCTGGCCTGTGGTGCAGATGGTTGCAAGCTCCCCCCCTCGTAATCTTCAAATGCAAGACGATGCCTAAAGAGGACTTCAGCCCCCACATCGTGGTCTCAGTGAACCCCAAAGGATGGATGGACGAACCGATGATGCTGCACTGGCTCAACAAATGCTTTGTCCATCGTCCTGATGTGTTCTTCAGAACCAAAAAGGCTCTGCTGGTGATGAATAGCATGAGGGCCCACATAACAGACTCCATAAGGGACAAAATAAAAACACTCAACACCGTGCCCACCATAATACCAGGTGGGCTAACAAAACTCCTGCAACCACTCGACATTAGCGTCAACCGCAGCTTTAAAGCCTCGCTTAGGAAGCTTTGGGAGGAATGGATGATTTCAGGAGAGCACTCCTTCGCTGCCACTGGGAGGATGTGGCACGCAACTTTCTCCCAGGCAGTGACAAGGCCTGGGCATCTGTGACCACAAGGACCATATAGTGGCTGGCTTTAAGAAAGTGGCCATCCTCCCACAGTCTGCTGGAGCTGCTGCTGATGCTGAGGACTCGGACAGCGGTGGGGAGGAGGAGGAGGAGGAGGAGGAGGAGGAGGAGGAGATGGAGGGACAGTGGCCTTCGACAGCTGGAAACCTGCCTTCTTCTCTTGCAGAACTGTTTGTGAGTGATACTGAGGAAGAGGAGTTTATAGGTTCTGAGTAGGGGAAACATTTTTTAAAAATAAAAACCGTAAAATAAATATCTGTATCTGTCATCTTTATGTGCGGGTGTACCGGTAGTAATTTTAAAGCTGCTTTATTTATGTGGTTGTAACTGTCAAAGTGCATTTCTTAACAAAAGTTAAACAGAGACACACTCTTACAATAATGTCAGCTAACAAATATATATTTTTAGGCGTTTCTGTAGTTAAATTTTATTGAAATTCAGCTCGCGCTGAAAGCGGGTCTGTTTGCTGGGTGCGCGCTTCGTGTTATTTACATTCTAAAATAGGCTGATTTGTAATCATTTATTAACAAAAATTAAACTGAGACACACTCTTACAATAATGTCAGCTAACAAATATATATTTTTAGGTGTTTATCCTGCTAAAATTAATTACATGCAGGTCTGTTCGCTGCTACTGCATGTCTGGTGCTGCGCATGCACGTTTTGTTTCATCAGACGTAGCGAAACAAATTTTTTAATCCAGCTCATTTCACAATTACGTTCATTTATTAAGGAAAAGTTCAGCTCAGACACATATTTGCTATAATTTTTATCAAACAAATAATTGTTTTTAAGTGTTAATCTTCTTAAAAGCCTTGCTGTGCGCTCCTGTGGCAGACATTTGCAGCAGAGCTAAACACTCCCCCACATTTCCGGGTTGACTCAGCGGTGACGCGTCACGTCAGCGGTGGATGACACGTTATGTCGGCGGTGACGTAGGTGCGACCTATATTCCGGTGCGACCCATATATGGATTTTTCCAATTTTTTGGCAATAATTGGACAAAGCGACCTATATTCCGGTGTGACCTAAATTCCGGAAAATACGGTAATTACAAAAAGTCAATAACAAAAACATAGGAAGCTGAAAGGGCAGCAGAATTACTCACAACTCGAGGGAATACTCAGAATACCAGGACTCTAGGAAACCAGGAAACTAGGAACTGACGGTGACAGTGCAGGAATCTACACTTAATGCTCCCCTGCCTGAAATGCAAGAGAGCTCAGAATATAAAGGCAAGGCATAATCAGACTGAACACAAAACACCTGGGAAGTAATTAACTAAGAACACAGCTCAGGACCGGAGAACGAATTAAACACGTTACATGGAGATTAAACTAAGAGCGCAGATCAGGACAGGATAACTAATTAAACATGGAGCATGAAGAATAATTACTTAAAGGAGAAATTAAATCAAATCTCAAAAAATCGATATAACAAGAATTTAATTTAGTAAACAACACACATAAACATACTTTGTATGCCTTTTTCAATTCAGTAGCTTAAAGAAATAGTTTTTTACATTTTTCCTGCTAAATTTCGAAGTCTGGAGGTTAGGAAGGAAATGACGCATATTTGAAGGAAATGACGCATATCTGTCCTCCGCGCTACTTTCTAAATAGAAACTGAAGCTACAAACCCATCATTACTGTCTTCCTGTGTGTCATTTAAAATGGAAGTAGAAGACTTTTTTGAATTTGAAGAAACGTAGGAACACCTAGTGGAGGTAATGGATTTAGAACCATATCAGTTTGAACCTGAACCGACAGCTGGATCTCTGAATCCTGAGGAGTCCAATGACAGAGGACCTTCTCACAGAGTTGGCGACGTGGAATGGTAAGAATAAAAATTATAGCAAATATGTGTCTGAGCTGAACTTTTCTTTAATAAATTAACGTAATTGTGAAATGAGCTGGATTTAAAAATTTGTTTCGCTACGTCTGATGAAACATAACGTGCACGCACAGCATCAGACTGCAGTAGCAGTGAACAGACCTGCATATTTTAATTTGAGCAGGATAAAGACCTAAAAAAATATATTTGTTAGCTGACTTTTTTAAGAGTGTGTCTCAGTTTAATTTTTATTAATAAATGATTACGAAGCAGCTTATGTTAGCACGTAAATAAAACCATGCGCGCACCCGTGAACAGCATTTCCGCTTTTCATCGCGAGCTGACTTTCATTAAAATTTTACTACAGAAACGCCTAAAAAAATATTTGTTATCTGACATTTTTAAGAGTGTGTCTCAGTTTAATTTTTGTTAATAAATGAACGTAATTGTGAAATTAGCTGGATTTAAAAATTTGTTTCGCTAGCTACATCTGATGAAACATAACGTGCACGAGCAGCACCAGACTGCAGTAGCAGCGAACAGAACTGCATGTACCGTTATTTTAATTTTAGCAGGATAAAGACCTAAAAAATTTGTTGGCTGACTTTTTTTAAGTGTGTCTCAGTTTAATTTTTGTTAATGAATTCTTACAAAGCAGCTTATATTAGAACATAAATAACACCGAGCGCGCACACAGAAAACAGACCCGCTTTTCATCGCGAGCTGACTTTCATTCAAATTTAACTACAGAAACCCCTAAAAAAAATTGTCAGCAAATCAGCAATGTAAAAAAGGTGTTGAGGTAATTATGACCAAATGTAACTTAATTGTCAGTTTGATGTGATGAAATGTTTTTTGTTTACAATATAAATGAAGCTACACAATACTGTATGAGGGACGACCGTGGCCCGTCCTACGTCATACCTGGGAGCGAGAGCAGGCGGGGGGAGGGTTGTCAAAAACACTGGATGTGATATTTTCCACTTTGCAAATGCTAAATTTGAGTTAGGATGACATTTTTGACTAGTGAAAATTTCTCAACAAAAACACTACTGTATTCATTTCTCCTTTAAAGCACAGAGCAGGACTGGAGAACTAAATAAACATGTTACCTGTACATGGTGAATAATTAAACTAAGAACACAGATCAGGACTGGAGAACTAATTAAACCAAACATGTTATATGAAGAATAAAACTAAAGCACAGAGCAGGACTGGAGAACTAATTAAACCAAGAGCACAGATCAGGAGCTGGACTGGAGAACTAATAAAACCAAAACACAACTACCGGTATGTTTAAGGATCACTAGAGCAGGGCTGATACTGATTACAGAGACGGCTAGAAACAGATCACTACTAGAGCAGGGCTGGAGAACCAAAACATAATAACTGAAGAATAAGACTAAAGTAGAGCAGAAGCTGGACTGGAGAACTTCAAGTATGTTTAAAGATCACTAGAGCAGGGCTGATACCGATTACAGAGCAGGTCAGATCACTACAGATCTGGCTCAAATTAAGCCCTGGATTTATTGTTCTGGATAAATACCCTGATGCATGCTCAATAATCCAGGTAGAAAAATCTAAAAAAGCTAAGTCTGGTCCTCTGGACATTCAAAAAACAAAACAAAACAAAGCAAAAAAAAAACAAAACTGTAGAAACGTTTCGTCTTTCGTCCGAAAGACTTCCTCAGTCTGAGGATCTTCTTCTTCTTCTTCATGGGGTTTAATGGCGGTTGGCAAAAAACGTTAGGTGTGCATTACCGCCACCACTGGTATGGAGTGTGGTTCTTTATGGGATAATTCTATGTGTACGCCTGATTAAACTATATGTATTTCAAATTCTATTAATCAACTTTGTTTCCTTAAATTATCTAATTATAATTTGGATATGTTTACTCTCTAAGTTATGTTGTAGTGCAGCTATTATGTCAAACTTTTCTTTTATCTCTTCAAATTCTCTCTTCATATATTTACGTTCTTGATCATAGTTTTGACATTCCTGTAGAACATGTTGCAATGTTTCATCTTGTCCACAGTGCTCACATTTGCCTGTATTGTGTTTCTTTATTTGAAATAATGAATAATTAAGTCCTGTGTGTCCAAATCTTAGTCTTGTTATTAATCTTTCCTCCTTTCTGCTCCTTCTTCCAGTTCTTGTTTCTTCTACTGTCTTTTTGATCCTATAAAACCATCTTCCTTTGCTTCCTTCATCCCATCTTTTCTGCCATTCTTTCTTCAGTCTTTGTTTAATGATACTTTTTGCCTCTGATTTACTTGTTTTTACTGTAAAGTTGATCTGAGTTTGAGTTGCCTTCTTTGCCATCTTATCTGCTGTCTCGTTTCCTTCTATCCCAATGTGTGCTGGTACCCATAAAAATGTTATTGTTAATCCCATTCTTTGTGTTCTAAATAATGTATGGAGTATTTCCAGTAATATGTCTGGTCTACTGTCTGAATGATTGTGTTTTAAACTTAATAATGTTGAACTTGAATCTGTTTACCTCCTCCACCCACTGCACCGCCAATAAAACCACTAACATCTCTCCTGTGTATACTGACAAGTCGTTGGTGATTCGTTTTCCTATTTTTATTTTAAATTCTGGTATTATAAAAGCTATTCCTATTTTTTCATTTATTTTTGATGCATCTGTATAAATTTGAATGTACTGATAATAACTGTTTATGTAGGTCTGTGCTGTATGCGATTCTATGTTTGTCTTGTCCTTTGTCTTTTCCATTAGTGTCATGTCTACTGTTGCTGTTGGTAAAAACCAGGGTGGTAAAACTGATAGTGGTAGATGTTGACTTATTTCTAAACTGTGTACCTGAACTTCTTCTATTTTCTTTCTTATAATCCATCCAAAACTTTTTGTTTGTTTTTTCTCTTTTTCCCAGCATGGGTTTAGTGTATCAAGTGTTGGATGATCGGGGTTATTGCTTTGCAAGTTAATCCAGTAATTTATTGCTAGTTGTGTTCTTCTTAGTTCCAGTGGCAATTCACCCATTTCCACTTCTAGTGCTGTTGTTGGTGTGGTTTTAAAAGCTCCTGTACAAATCCTGAACGCCTGATGTTGTATTGTGTCTAATTTTTCCAGATGAGATTTTGCTGCCGATCCATAAATGATGCTTCCATAGTCAATGTTTGATCTGATTAATCCGGTGTATATTTGTTTTAAAGCTCCTCTATCTGCTCCCCAGTCACTGCCAGCCAAACATCTCATAACATTTAAAATTTTCTTACACTTATCTATAACATTCTGTATATGCATTTTCCATATTATTTTTTCATCAAACCATATACCTAAAAACTTTACACTTTTTACTTGTCCTAATTCCTGATTATACAATTTTAATTTAATTCCCTCTCTTATTTTTTTCTGTGTAAACACCATAACTTTATTTTTTTCTACTGAGAACTTAAATCCCCAATGAAATGCCCATTGTTCTATTCCCATCATCACAGCTTGTATCTTCTTTACAACAAATTCAATATTTCTCCCTCTTTTCCATATGGCTCCATCGTCCGCAAACAGTGAACAGCTTATATCCCTCCCAGTGTTCGTAAATATATCATTGATCATTAATGAAAAAAATAATGGACTTAAAATGCTCCCTTGTGGTGTTCCATTGCCTACAGTAATTCTTTTTGATAGGTCTTGCCCAATTCTCACTTCTATTGTTCTGTTCGATAAAAAGTTTTGAACCCAGGTATACATTTTTCCATTAATCCCCATTTGACATAATTTAATCAATAATCCGTCCACCCACATCATGTCGTATGCCTTCTCGATGTCAAAAAAGACAGCGACCACACTTTCCTTGTTGATTTGTGCTTTTCTGATTTCGTGTTGTAAACAAATTGTTGGATCATTAGTATTCCGCCCTTTTCTAAACCCACTCTGATATTTAGAAATGTATCCTTTGTTATTTAAATAATAAGTTAATCTATTATTAATAATTTTTTCCATTATTTTACACATGTTTGAAGTGCATAATTTAGTTCTGTTATTGTAAATGGTTCATTTAAGGAATTATTTGTTTCTTCAGTATTTTGTAACAAATCTTTGAATTTTAGTTTTGTGGCTTCCTGACCTTTCCTTCCTTCTTCACTGATGTTACTCGAGCTATGAATGTTGCCAAATGTTTGTGCTAATATTTCAGCTTTCTCGTCATCTTTTATAATAGTTCTGTTTTCTATTTTCAACACTGGATATTCATATTCTTTTTTAATACCATTCATTCTTTTAATTATTTTCCAAATTTTTTCAATTTTAGTTTCTCTTCCCACTGTATTACAGAATTTTCTCCAACATTCTCACTTGGCGTTCTTAATGATTCTCCTTACCATAGCTTGATTTATTTTATAATAAATTAAGTTCTGATAAATAGGATTCCTTTTGAGTACTTTAAATGCTTTATTTCTTAATTTTATCATTTCACTACATTCACTTGTCCACCACGGTACCAATTTTTTGTCATTCTCTCTTCCTCCTTTCTTTATTGAATTTTCTGCTGCTTCTAGAATTATCTTATTTATACAGACATTCATATTATTCACATCCTTTGTCATGTCGACTTTCAGTAGACTAGTTTGACTCAAATAGCTAAATTTAACTCAGTCTGCCTTATTAAAATTCAATTTCTTGTTTATTGTTCTACTCTTGTTGTGTATCGTTATTCCTGCTCTGATTGTAATGGGATAATGATCGCTACCGATTGTTGTGTCTTTTTCAATGTCCGACTCACAGACACCAGCCAGTGAGTTTGAGACAATTGTTAAGTCTATGACGGACTCTGCTCCTGTTTTTACATTTAGTCTTGTTCCTCTTCCATCATTAATACATATTAAATTTTTATTTTCCATTATTTCTTCAATAACCTGTCCATTTTTATCATTGCATTTCCCCCATACTGTGTTATTTGCGTTAAAGTCCTCACACCATATTACTCTCCCTTCCAGATATTCCATCACCTCCTCCAGTCTGAGGAGCTTAGCTCAGTCTTATAAATAGCACCCTCCCACAGTGGATCAACCAGTTGGCTGATGACAGCCGAAACCAGCTGCTCACATGATCAAGGAGGACCATCAGCCTGACAATGGATCGTTAACACCCTGATGGTTGTTTGCTATTCACAGAGGGCTGAGTGATACTAGTAATAACAGCATTGTAAGTGGGGGACAGTTGAACCCGGAGGCCTCCACCTCTGTTTAATGATGGACGGTTTCTTTTCACAAAGATGGCCTCCAACTTTCTGGATAAAGTTTTACAAGACAATAGCCTATTCTAGGTTATCTAAATGTTTTCTTGCTAACCAGAGGCACAAGCGGGTTGGAGGATTGAAGAGAATTTAACACCAAATCACAACAAAGTTTTCTCAGAGCACTTTACAAGAACATTCACATACATAGAAAAGCCAGTTAGTAAAGTTCTCTAAGGATTGTTGACTTGCTTTACAGATTATTTACAGTTAACTTATCATGCGCTGTTCAACAAAATACGCTACACAGTATTGCTCACTGTTTTGTCTGTACTGAATGTGAAACTTAAGTGAACGCCATGATTTGAAAATAGTCTTCATGTGCCCTCAGCTAGATACATAGTACAATTACAGCTGGGTCAAGCATTTTAGGGGTGAAAAGTGCACAATGAGACAATTATCACAGATACCAATAGGTTCCCAAACGCCTATATCAGCCAAAGTTGTCGGCCCTACCGTGTCGGTCTCTACTCAAAAGTGTAGTTGCATAAGGGGGTTCAGATTTACTGAGCCGTCCAATACACCAAATGTAAGAATGAGCAGGTTATACCTAACACAACCTTATCAACAATTATTTCACGAGTTCTCTCTTTTTCAGGAATTTATCAAATAAATGTGTGGTCAGATTAGATGTAACAGGCATGAAACGTTAATTTATGTCGACTCACCAGGAGATGAATCATTTATTAACAGAATCATAAAATTACATCAAACATGTGTACAAACGGATTGGTTCTGATCAAATTTCTCATAAACTAACTGTCGACATATTCAATTTTGTGAACAACAGAAACAAGTAATGAGATGACATATTACTTTATATCTTGTAGTGGACCTACCCAGGGTAAAACTAAGGTTTTTGAACTGTCCAGTGATGACCTTTACTGACCTCTCAGTAAAGCAAGACATTTACCACAAAATCATTCCATTAGTTGTAATCTGAGAATATAGTCATCAAAAGAGACTATTTCTATCTTTGATTTTATTCTAATGTGATCAAAAGAATAACTTTTGTCATTTTCATGATATATGTTATATGCTGTTATTCTTTAAATGTGAAACATCAATGTGTCATTTCTGCAAGTGAAAAGGTGTCAAAGTTCAGCTAACATGTCAAACTGTGCTTTTCAGATTTGTTTTAGAAGTGGTAAGACGCTAATCCAAGTGTTTCTCCTCTTGGAGTCTATGAGTCTGTCTTTTCCTAAACATTTCTCTCTGCTGCTAGTTGTGGCCTTGTACTCTGATAACACAAGTGAACGGCTCAACTGGTCCTGTCGGACCAATGGGGAAGAAACAAGTCGCTCTCCTCTCAGAGCTGGTACTAAGTTCTAAGCTGTTGCTGAAACGCTTCAGAGTTTCTGGGAGCTTCAAAGACATGAAGACGTCCCAAAGAGCTGGATGAATGCCTGTCACCCGCCAAGGACGGTCATTCAGCTAAGGATTGTATAACATGCTGTTATGAATCCACTTCGAATGAGCGTAAGCTCAAACTTTGTTATTCCTTCCTGGAATAAATTATCTTGAGCAAAAAAGCCACGACTGCCACGGCTTCTGCCGACGAAAGCGAGTATCACCGACACCGACAAGGTAAACACATGTGGAGTCCAGCTTGGACTTGCGGGACCGACGACTCGTCAGTCCAAAGCTGATCACAGCTCTTTACCAGAACCGAGGCGGACGTCTTAAGGTAAAGGAGCCGCTGTTTGCTTGCTGGAGGTGTGATGATATCTTAGCTGGACGCGTATGGAAGAGTGTCATCTGGTTTCATAAGTGCAAGATAAACTTCCTCTCTCAACCTCTCAATTCTCCTTAAATCTTTCCTCCTCTCCTTTCCCTAAATTCTAAGCTGGAAACTATTTTAAGCTAAAGAGCCCACAGACTAAATATGTTAACATCCAGTATTGAAGTCTGTTGTGTTGAATTTAAGTGTGCTGACGTATTAAATTGAAAGAAAGTGAAATCATGTCAATCAAGTGTAATGGTGTTAATTGAGTGATTTATTTTAAATAAATGGTAGTGTCGCCTGGCATACCAACTAAGTTAATGTCCATTGTCACTCTATAGCTCGGTTTATTTATCCATCATAAAGATCACAGAAATATTGGGTAAACTGAAAAAGAAAAGAATCCGTGAAATTACTATTCAATCTGAATAAGTAAGTTAATTAAGGATAAAGAGGTCAGCTTAATACTGACCCCTGTTAAAATCCTTTGGTTACATCTGGGTGACGCTATATGTGTTTAAGGACACAATATACTATCTCCCTCATGTTTCTTACATCTGGTGGCCCTCGTACGTGTTTTCTAGAAGTTTATTGATACATCTGTGGTCTCTCATGAACTGTAACGTTATGTTGGCATAAGAGGATCCAAGTTTTAAACTCTGAGGATAATAATTTTGGCTGGAAGTGTTCAAAGCAGGCAGATTCAGAGTCAGAGAGTCAGAGAGAATTTATTGTCATTTGCACCGCATGTAGTACATGTGTTGAAAACGAGATTATGTACACAGGGTCCCAGTTACATCCAACAACAAATGCAAGAGAAATACAATAATAACATCTAGGATTAACTAAGAGAGACATCACATCAGCTAGTAATACACTAAGCCCTAATGTAGTAGAAAAACATCATTATAAACAGCAGCACGAACATGAGCAGATGGTCACAGATGAACGCAGCAACAAGAAACAGATCAGTATCAGTATGATGTGACAGATTCTGCATCAGATTCTGCATGTTTTTATCATTTGAGGCTGAGGGATTGTTATTCGTTCAACTCTGTTACACGCTGTTGGAAGCTTTTTGGTGAGGTTTTTGTCAGCCCGTGGTCTGTGGCGGTTCTGGTCCTGTTCGGTCCAGTTCACACAGACTCCTGTACAAAGCTTTGTTTGACCGCCGAGTCAAAAGCCTGAAAGCTACTTTAACATCTACAAGATTGCTGTGCTGGTATTTTACATGTTAGAGCAGGTCAAAGAAGCATATAACTGTTAGAACGGTGTCGGATAGTGGTTCTGAAACCCGAGTTCTGCTCCTTTAGAGTGGACGGAACCGACCTTGACGCGCTCCGAGAGAGTCCGTGTTTGTTCAGCAGCTGCAGTGCTGGGTTACTAAGCGTAGCTTAGTTGTGCCTGTTTTAAATGTGATTGCCACGTTTTAGAGTTTTGGGGAGTTAATTTGAAGCGTTTTGAGTTGTTTAAGAGTCTATAAAGTTGCGCTCTGCTGTGCTAAGCTAACGTTAAAAAGAGCTACGTGTCCAACACGTTTTGTTTATGAGCTGTGATTGGATGAACGAGAGCTGTGAACTGTCAATCACTCTCGTAGCGAACGCTGATTCGCTGATTTGGGAACGCACGCTGTTGCGGACAACCCACTTTGTCGTCATTTCCGGTACTGCACTGGTCGAAGGTAAGAAACTACATTCACCATGAATGCTTGGAATGAACTACAAACGCTGTGATTGATTGGTTGACGTCACGTATCTGTTTAGCGAGCTCCGCCTCGCCCAACGGAAGCTGGTGACGCGCTGCGTCGACCCGCCTATTTGTGTCGTCATTTCCAGGTGCACTTTGGGTGACGAGCAGTTCAGAACAGACGGAGAAGTCAGCATTTTTATGGTGAAATACCACTTCTAAAATTGTTCTGTACACAAACAATAACTCCTGTTTATTTTAAATAAAATTTTACAGAGGTACAGACAAACATTTTGCTTATTTTAAATACAGAAGAATTTAAAATAGCAAACAAAAGTGCACTTCTCACTCCAGATACATTCTCTTGGAGCAGAATTAAACAGGATCAGCTAAATTTTAGTGTTAACTGTGCATTTATTTGAGATCTTTAAATAGGTGTTTGAGTGAAAGACGAAAGAAAAATTAAGCGTGGTTTAATAGTAATTGTTTTAAAAGATAAGTCTATTAAGTTAATAAGGCCACAAAGGCTTTAACTTAGAACTTTTTTCATTGAAGGTAAAACCTAAAATAAATAAAAGGTGCTGAATGAATAAAAGGCTTGTTTATAGATTACAAGGATAAAACCAGAAAGCTGTTTTAGCGTAGTAACTCAACGCTAAGAAAACATTTATTTGCATACACTATAATAAATACCATCTTATTGATTCAAACAAAATCAAAACAGAACAATGGCAGAAAAAGAAGAAGTGGATAAGGATTCTAGTCTGAGGGATCTGGTCACAGATTTAGACCCAAAGCCGGGTCCTCCTGAATCAAATCCTGAATCGGACGAAGAGTCTGATGCAGAGTCTAACAAAGTGTCTGATGCAGAGTCTAACAAAGAGTCTGATGCAGAGTCTGACAAAGAGTCTGACAAAGAGTCAGATACAGGGCTAGTGGATCCAGATCCTAAGGGTCCGAATCAAAAGCCTGGAAAACATAAGCCAGACAGTATTGATGTGGTTTTAGGGCAGCTTGCTAAAATATTCACAGATTATGGTAAAAAGGTGCCTGAATTGACTCCACTGACATTAAACGCTGAACTGTCAACAATGGCAAAAAGTGGCTCAAAAAAGGAAGCAAAAAAGGTCAGTATGGCGCGTTTAGCAAAGCTGGCCCTGTTACTAAAGGCCAGGTTGGACCAGGAAGTCAGAGTGAATTCAGACCTAGAGCACGATCTGAAGCATGCACAAAGAGCGCGCAAGGCGGATAAGTCAGCATTCAATGTTGACTTACAACTAGCTCAAAGTGAAACTGAGAAGCTGCAGGAGGAGGTTCAGTCACTAAAACAGTCTCAGACGAACGATGCTGCTCAACTGGTTCACAAACAAAAACAGGCTGAGATTGATCGTTTAACTAAAAGTTTACAGGATGCAAATGAGACCCGTGATGAACTCATGAAATGCCAAGGTCATACTTTAAAGTTATACAATGAGACCACACAGAAAAATCTCAGGATTCAGGCACGACATGATGCGGTCATTCTTGAAAAAGATGAACTCTACAGTCGGTGTTGTGAATTACAACGCGAATGTACAGACAACCGCGCAGAATTAAAAGAGTGCAGGGAGAAGCTGGCCTCAACTGAATACAAATTAACACGGGAAAAGAAAAAACCAACAGGGTAAATGACACAGAAAGGGATTCATTGGAG
>JBBPBX010054736.1:3440-23356 GCA_038048925.1 Garcialebias charrua | reverse complement strand
ATCTTTCAAGGTCCACATTTCTTTTAAACGAACCGCCCCTCATGAAATCCTGGCTAGACCCCCCCGAGGAGAGAAACTCGCCGAGGTATGCAGTGGGAGGGAAGAGGGAGGGATTTATTATAATGTATCCCCCACGTCTTTCCAAGTATAAACACTCAATGCGGTCGGTGACACACACGCAATTGCGTCATCGCTGGGCACTCAACGGGGGGTAAAAGACGTGAGACAAGAAGTATAAACCAGGCTTAAGGGTTGGAGGATGAACACCAGTTTACTAAATGACGCTGACCAATGCAAAAAACTCAGAGAACTAATCACTGAATATTTTATAAACAATAATAATACGGCAGACCAAAACTCAATTTGGGACAGGTTCAAAGCATACATTAGGGGAATACTGATACAACACTCCTCCCGGATCAAAAAACAAGATTCCCAAAATATAAATTTCTATGAAAAAGAGATAAAGAAATTAGAGAGGGAATATTCGGAAAATCTTAATCCATCGACCTTCGATAAATTAGTCAAAGCTAAATATGAGCTAAATACTGTACAATATTTTCAACAAAAAAAACAGTATTCTCTTTTCAGGATCAAACAGAGATGGTATGAATCAGGCAATAAAGCTGATAAATTATTAGCAAGCCAATTAAAGGCCAAACAAGCAACGCGTCAAATTAATGCGATAAAGAACGGGGAGGGGAGTGTAATAATAATAATCATCATCATTGTATTTAAAAGCGCCTTTCAGGACACCCAAGGACACTTAACAAACCAATACAGTGCAAACATTATCAGTGACAAATTGAAATATAAAATGCATAAAGATTATAAAATGCAAAATAATAAAAATACATTTAGTAAAGTTAATGATAAGCTAGTCTAAAGAGATGTGTTTTCAGAGAGAGTCAGAGAGTCAGAGTCAGAGAGTCTTTATTGTCATTTGCACCGCATGTGGTACATGTGATGAAAACGAGATTATGTACACGGGGTCCCAGTTACATCCAACAACAAATGCAAGAGAAAAACAGTAATAACATCTAGAATTAACTAAGAGAAACATCAACTAGTAATACACTAAGCCCTAATGTAGTGGAAAAACATCATTATAAACAGCAGCACGAACATGAGTCTGTATGAGCAGATGGTCACAGATGAACACAGCAACAAGAAAACAGATCAGCATCAGCATGATGTGATATTTTGCAGTGTTTATTCTTATTATTTATTTATTCATGAGTCTAACAGCCTCAGGGTAGAAGCTGTTCCTCAGTCTAGTGGTTCTACATTTGATGCTCCTCAACCTCCGTCCTGAGGGGAGTGGGGCAAAGAGTGAGTGTGCTGGGTGAGTGAGGTCTTTCATGATGCAGGTGGCTCTTTTCCTGCATCTGGAGGTGTAAATGTCTGTGATGGTGGGGAGACTGACTCCAACAGACTTCTGTGCAGCCTTCACCACTCTCTGTAGAGCTTTCCTCTCTGCAACTGTGCAGCCTCCATGCCACACATTGATGCTGGAGCACAGGATGCTCTCCACTGCACACCTGTAGAAGGAGGTGAGGACTGGGCTGCTCAGACCAGCTCGTCTCAGCCGTCTGAGGAAGTAGAGTCTCTGATGACCTTTCTTGATCAGGCTGGTGGTGTTGTTGCTCCAGCTGAGGTTATCAGGGCTGTCTTGAACAGAGAAAGGGAGGTGGTGTTTCGAAGGTCTGGCGGTAGAGCGTTCCAGAGGTGAGGGGCAGAGCAGGTGAAGGCCCTGCTCCCCATGGTGGAGAGGCGGGCAGAGGGTACATGGAGATGTAGCGAAGAGGAGGATCTGAGAGAGCGTGATGGGATGGAGATTTGTAGGAGGTCAGATAGATAAGGAGGGACAAGGTTGTGGATGGCTTTGAACGTGAGAAGTAGAATTTTGAAGATGATGCGTGATTTAACCGGGAGCCAGTGAAGCTGCTGCAGGACAGGAGTGTAGTTACTAGTCAGAAAGAAATTAAGAAAATATTCAAAGATTTCTATAAGCATCTGTATTCTCAAGGACAATTTGATCTAAATACAGCAGAAGAGTGTTTTGGTAGGTTAACCCTTCAGAAACTGTCCAAAGAGAGTGCCTCACAACTAGAAAGACCTATAACTATGGAAGAGCTCGTTAAAACCATTAAAATATCACCCAATGGGAAAACCCTGGGCTTGGACGGTATTCCTAATGAGTTTTATAAAAAAATTACATCTGAACTAGGTACAGAAATATTAAAAACCTTTAATTCAGCTATTGAATCACATTGGCTCCCCAGATCAATGAAGGAAGCGCTAATCACCCTCATTCCAAAAAAAAGGGAAAGACCCTTTGGAGTGTTCAAGCTATAAGCCAATAAGTTTACTGTACTGTGCTGTGATGCAAAATTATTCACAAAGATACTTTCATTGCGGATTAATAAAATTATAACATCAATTATACACCCGGACCAAACAGGCTTTGTCAGGGGCAGAACATCATCTGATAGTCTAAGACGTTTATTACATCTGATTTGGAAGGCCCAACATTTAAACTTTCCTGTAGCAGCCCTGTCACTCGACACAGAAAAAGCGTTTGACAGGGTCAGCTGGAGTTATCTATACTATAAACTCGGAAAATTTGGGTTTCAAAACTCTTTTTTAGAAATAATCAAAATGCTCTACACAGACTCAAAAGTGATTGTAACAACCAATGGATCAAGATCAACTCAATTCTCAATCGAACGTGAGACTAAACAGGGAGACCCACTGTCGTCTCTGCTCTTTATTATTGCACTCGAACACTTAGCCCAGGCCATCAGACAAAACAAAATAATAAAAGGTATAACAATGGGTGGACTAGACAACAAAACGTTGATTTTTGCAGATGATGTGCTGCTCCTAATGTCAAATCCTGAGGAATCATTACCTCCTCAACATTTTTTCTGAATTATCTGGATACAAGATTAACTGGTCTGAATGTGAGGTGATGCCCCTGTCAAAGTTTTGTTATAAAAGTCATATACAAAAGTGGACATTTCAGTGGGTACCAAAAAACCCTAAATACTCAGCAGCAGGTGCGCACGTCCATAGGAGCGCTGCGCTGCGCTTCGAAGGAGCCTAAAGTTGTTCAAACAATTAATTTTTTCAACAATCGAGCAGTGACTCAAATTTTCATTTTTTTGTCGCATTTTTTCTGGGTTTGAGAGAGGTGGTTTCTGCGGTGTTGACTCTGTGGATTTCTGTGCCGTGGACCTGTTTCACCTGGACGCTGCAAAGTGGGCGTTGGCTGCTGCTTTGGCGTCTACCCTGAAGGAGCCGGTGCCTCGTGGATTACGTCGGCTGCGAATGTCAATCCGTGAGCTGTGGTAAATGCTGCGAGGTACGATTGGAGCTTATGGAGGGGTAAAGGTGCTCGGCTGACGTCCCGCGGAGATTACACTTGCTGGTGCGGAGGTGCAGAGGAGCGGCGGTGCGGAGGTGTGGGGTGCTGCTGTCAAATCTGAACCCCGTGGAGAACTGATCTTTGCCGTGGATTCAAAGCGGTGCAGGAGCTGCGGAATTGATTTCCTGAAACTCCAGAGCTGCGGATCTTTGGCTGGGGAGGTAGGCGAGGGTCCCGGTTTTGTTTCTGCAACCGGGACTCGGTTTTTTAACCATCAACTTTTAGCAGCCGTTACCAGCGGGTGAGAGTAGTGATGGCAGGAAAAGCAAGAAAAAAGCTGGACCAAACTGAACAGACCTCTGATGATCTGGATGAGATCAAAAAATCCCTGAACTTCATGAGTACTGAATTAGCAACAGTAACGTCACAACTGAAACTCTTGATGGGATTATTTGATGAAGTGAAACAACTTAAATTACAATTGTGCCAAAAAGAGAAACAGATCTCTGATTTGGAATGGAAAATTGATGATTTTGAACAAATGTCAAAACTTGACAACTTGATAATAACTGGACTTGAAGTTAAAAAATTAAATTCAAAAGCTACTGAAAATAAGGAAACAACTGAGGATGCATCTCCTTCAGACATGCGTTCTTTGGAAAAGCAGGTGGTTTCCTTTCTTCAAGAAAAGAAGATTGATGTCACTCATGAGGACATTTCACTGTGTCACACCATTCCTAACAAAACCGATAAACACAAACCAGTAATTGTTGTTCGCTTTGTCAGCAGGAAAGCGAGAAATGGTGTAATTATGCAGGCAAAAAAACTGAATGGAACTAAAGTTTATATAAATGAACATTTAACAAAGAGAAATGGACATTTAGCTTGTGAAGCAAGGCTGTTAAAAAAAAGTTGCTTCAACATGGACACGAAACGGGAAGATTTGGATCAAGACTAAAGATGGGTCGCAGGCCAAAATGATTAACAAGCTGAAGGATTTGGATAGATTTAGATGAGTATGTACATTAACGAAAATCGTATTAGGAAATATCTTACTACATTAGATCAATTAAATAATATTCTGAGGAGTTTGTGCATCATTTAATGATGACGAACGAAGAATCCAAACCTAAAATATATAATGTTGAAAATATTACTGATACAAATTTTTTTCTAGCTATTAAAGGTACTGAATATTTTACAGTAGAACAGCTCAATGAAATTAATACAGAAAATGGAGCACTCTCTATAATTCATTTAAACTGCAGAAGTATCAATGCAAATTTATCTTCAATACGAGACTATCTAAACACATTTAATAAATCATTTTCAATAGTAGCAATGTCAGAAACATGGTTAAATGATGGCAATTCACATACTGCGTATATTGAAGGGTACAAATTGCATTACCTGTACATGAATAGAAAAAATACAAAAGGTGGAGGAGTAGCTCTGTTTGTAAATAATGAAATTACATGTAGATTAAATAATGAAATGTCTATGGCTATAGATAATTTAATAGAAATGATAACTATAGAAATAATTAATATGAAAAACAAGAATATGATAATAAGTTGTATATATAGAACACCTGGTTCAAGAATAGAAATTTTCACTGATAAAATGTTAGAATTTTTGGTTAAAAGCTGTAACAAAAAAGTTTTTTTGTGCGGAGATTTCAACATTGACCTGGGGACAGGGGCTGACTCAAATGACGTCAGCACTTTCATGGATTCAATGTGCAGTTTGAGTTTTTTTCCTTTGATTACAAAGCCGACAAGAATCACATCACACAGTGCTACAATAATTGATAACATTTTCAATAATATTATGGATGGTGAAATGATAAGTGGTATTTTGATGAATGATTTGAGTGATCATTTACCAATTTTTACAATTTACAAAAATGATGAAATTCCCATAAAGAAAATTATAAAACAGAAAAAAATCATAAACACATCTAAAAAAAACTTTGACAAATTTAAAGATGACTTAGATAAACAAAATTGGGATGATGTATATGTAGATGATGTGAATCTGTCTTACGAAAAATTTATGAATGTTCTGGAAGTTTTGTATAAAAAAATTGTGTGAAAATAATTAATGTTAAGAAAAATACCATTGAGCAACCATGGATGACTAATGGACTGAGAAATGCATGTAAAAAAAGAACTACCTGTATCTATACTCGTGTTTTTTGAAAACAAGATCAATTGACGCTGAAAACAAAAATAATATGTACAAAAATAAATTAACAGGTATTATAAGAAAACATAAAAAAGAATATTACTGTACTGTATAGTGAATTACTACATAAATGTGGTGGTGATATGAGGGCAACGTGGCAAATAATGAATAATGTTCTTAAAAAACACAATAAGGTTGGTGTGGATCTTTCTCAACATTATGTGGTAAATAACAAAGAAATCTACGATGGACAGAAAATTGTGAATGGATTTAACAACTACTTTGTAAATGTTGGACCAAATCTCTCGGCTTCAATACCGAAAGTGGGGAAAAATGTAAATTACTGTACTTGATTGAGAATTGTGTGAACAGTATGGTTTTAATGGGAACTGATAAGGATGAAATAATGAATGTAGTTAAAAAATGTACTGACAAAAAATCCAAAGACTGTGAAGAAATGGATATGATGGTGGTGAAGGAAATAATGAGTTATGGATATGATGGTGGTGAAGGAAATAATGAGTTATGTTATGGAACCCTTTACATATATATGTAATTTGTCATTTTCAACTGGAGTGTTTCCCAACAGAATTCATTCAACCTTTATTTAGTCAGGTAAATCTTATTGAGCTTCGAGGGCTCATTTACGAAAGCGACCTGCTACAAACTAAAGAATGATGAACATCAATGATACAAATACATTAAACAATAAACAAAAGAAAAGAAAAAGTAGCAAAAACATTATAAGGTAGATGTACAAAAAAAAATCAAAGACAGGAACATATCTGCATTGGTTTTTGCCAGGATTCCAACAGATTCTGAAAACCATCCAGAGAGGTCAGGGCCGAGAGCTTCAGATCTTTTTGTAAGATATTCCATGAAGCAGGAGCAGAGTAGGAGAAGGCCCTTTTTCCAAGTTCAGTCCTCACTGACGGAACACTGCAGGTAATCATGTCCTGAGAGCGCACGCTGTAGCTGCACTCACGCAAAGACATGTAGGAGGAGATGTATGAGGGCAGCAGACCAAGAAGTGATTTGAAGATGAAAATGTACCAGTGGAAGAGTCTGCGTGAGGTTAATGATGTCCAATTAACCAGTGAATACAGGGTGCAGTGGTGGGTACGATAATCACAGCCAGTTATGAATCTTAGTGCACCATGATAGACAACATCCAACATCCGTAGGGTGCTTGTAGGAGCATTCATGTATAGAATGTCACCGTAATCAATGGAGGGAAGGAAAGTCACAGATACAAGGCGTTTCCTAGAATTCAGTGTTAGACATGATTTATTTCTGAAAAAGAAACATAGAATGAAAATAGCTAAAGTAGTTCCTCTATTCAAAAATGGTGATAAATGTATATTCAATAATTATAGACCTATATCCTTGTTGCCTCAATTTTCAAAGATTTTAGAAAAATTATTTGTGTCTAGACTTGACCAATTCTTGGGTAAATACAATATTCTAAGTAACAGCCAATATGGATTTAGATCAAACAATTCAACATCCATGGCTCTTATGGAGTTGATAGAACAAGTTACTACGGCTGTAGATCAAAAACAACATTGTACGAGTATATTTGTTGATCTAAAAAAAAGCATTTGACACCATTGATCATTCCATTTTACTAGATAAATTAAAACAATATGGTATTAGAGGACCTGCATTGCAATGGATATTTAATAATAATAATAATAATAATGAATTTAATTTATAACGCACTTTTCATTAATGAAAATCTCAAAGTGCTACAAAGTGCAACAAAATTAAAGGTCAAATAAAACAAGTGATAAAACAAGTAAAACCAATAACAGTATCAACTAAGGTCAAGATAGAATCATGAGGAGGCTGAGTAGGCCCGCTTAAAAAGAAAGGTCTTTAACCCGCTCTTAAAGTTAACCAGTGACCGTGGAGCCCTCAGGCAGTCAGGAAGAGAGTTCCATAAGCGGGGGGCAGCCACACTGAAAGCCCGGTCTCCCATGGTCCTTAATTTGGTTCTCGGAATGTGAAGGAGATTACCGTTCTGTGACCGCAGAGACCGGGTGGAAGAGTATGGAACAAGAATGTCCTTTAGATAATCTGGTGAAGTTCCGTGTAAGCATTGATGTGTAATGAGAGCAGTTTTGTACTGAATTCTGTAGGCGACAAGAAGCCAATGAAGGTTATGGAGAATGGGCGTAATATGTTCAAATTTACGAACTCTCAACAAAATCCTTGCTGCACTGTTTTGAATATATTGAAGCTTCTGAAGGTATTTACCAGGGATTCCAATAAACAGGGAGTTGCAGTAGTCGAGTCTGGAGGAGACAAAAGCATGGATGAGCTTCTCAGCATCAGAAAAAGTTAGGGATGGGCAAAGTCTGGAGATGTTTCAAAGATGGAAAAAGCAGGTTTTAAACAGAAGCTTAGGGCCAGTTTACACGGCGCGTATTTTGAGTGGAACCGCTACTTTCTCTTTGCGTCTTTGCTTATCGCCTACACGACGTTGCTGGCCCCCCTCTTTGCATCCGATACTTTTCTGATCTACCTCTCAAGGTGGAACTTTTTCGCTGACCCCCTGTTGATAATGTAAACATGTCCCGCTGCTCTTTTGTTTGAGCCTCAAGCGCGCAGCACACACGCGCGGACAGTCAGGGGCAGGCGGACATTTCACGTGTCACGCTGCAAAATATGTGCTACTTATAAGAGTTTAACAATAATAATAATAATAAACAGTATTTATTTAGCATGGGAGATATCTAAATTTATCTGAGCTATCTATCTGGACTTGTTACATTTTTTAAACAATGCGTAACGTGCTGTGAAAATGAAGACACCAGGTTTATTTTTTATTTATTCAAAACCACAAACTGTACAGTATGTCACACAAACACTGAGAATTAAATTGAACATTATTAAAATACGTTAACTGAACTGTTAACTGCGTTAATGAACTGGACTCTTGCTGTGTTTTCATCTGGACCCGATCAGAACCGGTCCGCCTGAACGACAGCTTCCACCTGGCAGAAAAAATAAATAAATAAAACAAAAACTCTGTTGTTGTGTGATCAAAGTAAACACGGGCAAACATTATACTGTATTAAGAACGTTGATTTACCTGCTGTGTTTATCACGGACTAAAGTCCGACATCATCCTCATGGACTCGGTTCAGGTCCACTCAGCAACTGGTGTGCAGCTTGTTAGATGAAGAGAGTCCCGCTTGGTGTCAAATCTGTCAACTATTATCCAAATCCAGCTTTAACTTGTTAAGTTGTTGTTAGCTCAACGCTTTAGCACAACAGAAAGCAGCAGTCTGTCAGCAGAGTGACGCAGCACGCATGCTCAGTAGGTGAAGGTTCAGCAGCACGCATGCGCAGTGGGTGAAGGTGAGGGGGACATGAGGGAGGGGGGAGATTCGAGCGGATCTGTGTCAACGCAAAACTTTTCACCTGATTAACATGCCCAAAAGTTCCGTTTCCCCCCTACAGTGTCCGTGTAAACAGGGCCTTAATGTGATTTTCAAATGTAAGATGAGAGTCCATTTTAACTCCAAGATTTGTAACAGAGGTGGAGAGGGGGATGTCTTGTCCAGAAAAGGAAATTGTTGTTATGGTTGATGTTTGTACCTGGTGAGGGGTGCCAATCAGTATGGCCTCAGTCTTGGAGCTGTTTAATTGAAGAAAGTTCTGATTCATCCATGCCCTAATTTCCTCCAGGCAGGTAGAGAGGGCAGTGAGTGAAGATGGAGATGACAATGGGGAAGATGAGGATGCTCCAGTCCTGATGTAAAGTTGTGTATCGTCGGCATAGCAGTGAATAGAAATGTTGAACTGATAATAATTTGACCTAAAGGCAGCATGTAAAGGGAAAACAGCAGGGGCCCTAGAACTGACCCCTGAGGGACACCACAGGAGACACAGACTGACTGGAACGTGGCGTTGCCAAGACTAACACACTCCAGCCTATTGGAGAGGAAAGATTTGAACCAGTCCAGGACAGTGTCACAGAGACCGACCTCCACATGAAGGTGGTGGAGGAGGATACTATGGTCCACAGTGTCAAAGGCTGCAGTGGAGTCAAGGAGGACAAGGATGGAAGGAGAACCAGCATCGGCAGCCATAAGGACATCATTGGTAACTCTCAGTAATGCAGTCTCAGTACTGTGAGCTGCTCTGAATTCAGATTGGAACTTCTCATACAGGGAGTGTTGTTGTAGGTGGTCCTGCAGCTGAGCAGCAACTGCTTTTTCCAGCACTTTAGACAGAAAAGGGAGGTGTGAAATTGGACGGTAATTAGAAAAAATGTCGGGATCCAAATTAGATTTCTTCAGAAGAGGCCTAATGATGACAGTTTTTAAAGGCAGTGGAACATGACCAGATTGTAGAGACTGGTTTATAATTTGAGTGATTAGTGGGCTTATTGCAAAGTGATTGGATTTTATGAGCGACGAGGGGAAGGGATCTAGGGCGCAGGATGAAGGCTTCATTTTCTTGATGAAGGCCTCCACCTCACTTTGAACAACTTCATCAAAGCTGCTCAGGGTTCCAGAATGCAGAGGGGTAGATGGCACACTAAGATCAGGGAGGTTGTGGAGCTGAGATCTGATAGTGTCAACTTTGTTTTTAAATGACGAAAGGAACAGGTCGCATTTTTGAGCAGAGTCTTCAGGAGTTTGTTTAATAGGATTAAGCAGACGAGTTATTGTGGAGAAGAGCTGTTTAGAGTTTCCAGGGCAGGTGTTGATGATGTTAGAATAATATTTGGAGCGTGCTTCTTTAAGAGAATAGGCGTACGCTTTCTGATGTTCTTTATATGCCTGCTTATGTACAGAGAGACCAGATGATTTTACACGTCTCTCAATAGCACGGCCAGTTGCCTTCATCTTGCGCAGCTCACTAGTGTACCAGGGGGCTGAACGGGAGAAAGACACCAGTCTTGACTTCAATGGGGCGTGTAGGTCCAGGAGCTCCCGGAGAGATTGGTTGTAGTAATCCACAGAGTCATTTGCAGATGAATGATTGACAACGGTCGGGGCGTGAAGATCAGCAGACAGAACATCAGGGGAAATGTTTTTAAAGTCACGGAACTGAATAGGTCATTTTGGGTTTGAAGCAGGCGAAGATGAAGGCACTTCCAGGGAGATGACCCTGTGGTCTGAGACACCCAGGTCATATACAGATAAGTTATTGATAAGTACAGTGTCAGTAATCACCAAATCCAGAGTATGCCCCCTGTTATGAATAGGGGCGTCAACGTGTTGGGTGAGATTAAGAGAGTCCAAAAGAGACTTAAAATCTGTTGCCAGAGGTGAAGAGGAATTGTCCATGTGGATATTTAAGTCGCCAAGAAAAATAGTTTTCACAGGGGAGGTGCAGAAAAAAGTGAGGAGGTCATGCATCTCTGAGTTAAATGAAACATGTGGTTTGGGAGACCTATAAATCAATATAACATTCATCAGAAGTGGGGCTTTGAAGTTGAAGGCCAAACATTCAAAAGAAGAAAAGTCCTGAGAAACCAAATGAGACCATTTTAAATTACTGCGATAAATTACCGCCAGACCACCACCACGGCCAGTGCAGCGGGCTCTCTGCAGATAACTGTATCCAGAGGGGCAAGCTTCATTCAGAGAACTGAAGACATCTGGTTGATGCCAAGTTTCTGTAAGACACATGAGGTCCAAGTTCTTCTCCAGAATGTGATCTTGAATTAGACATGATTTGTTGGATAGTGATTGAACATTAAAAAGTTCTATTTTAATACTAGTTGGAGCAGAAGTTTTTAGAAGAGGTTTAAGCAGACTGAAGTCCACTCCACGTTTTCCTTGCCACTTTGTGCGCTGTGGACTACAAGGGACCACAGACGCAGTGTTCTGATGGCGTAATCAAGGTGCGACACGTCTCTCAGTCCAGACAGAAGGAATCGAGTCAGAGCTCGCTTGTCTAGAATAAACAGTTTTCTTTCGAGAGCTTCTATGGATGTAACGAGGTCTACGCAGAAGTCCCAGTTGTCTGATGGTGGAAACAGAAGGAGGAATGGAGCAGTTGTTAAGTTCAAACCACTGCGAAGCGGAGTAGGTCAACATTGTTGAGCCGGTGGAAGCTAGCACGGAGCTAGCCGCTAACAGCAGGCCCACGGCTCCGAAAAAGATATACAAGAAGCAGTGAGAGGTAACTTGAATGAGCATTACCTTGACGGAGTACAGGAGAGAATCCAGAACAGTCCAGAGGACACAGAAGTTGTCAAGGGCAGCAGGTAAGCGAACAATAAATGTAGCTACGTGGTTCTCTAAGCTAAATTCGTGCTAGAGCTAGCGGGAGGTTGACAGCCCCCACTACTAAAATTCCGGTTAGACTAGTAAAGTTTTCTATCTAATGAATCCAGCAAACAAGTCAAATCTTGTCTTCGCTATAGTCTCCCATCCAGAGCAAGCATAATGGCATCAGTGGAAAGGAAAAACTCCCTTTTAAAAGGAAGAAACCTTCAGCAGAACCAGGCTCAGGATAAGCGGTCATCTGCTTCGACCGGCAGCGTGTAACGTCTGCAGGTCCACAACGCAGTCAGAAAAGACAGTTGCTCTAAAACTTAATCACAGAAAGGTAGAAATGCCCAACAAGGGTCGGTGAAAAAAGGGTTGGTGAAAAAACAGCAGAAAGTAACAAAAAAGATCGAGGAGCAAAAAGTACGAGGAGCAGCGGCAGCCAAGGCGCGCCCGCGTCCGCTCACACAGGTGCTGTCACACAGGTGCTGTCACACAGGTGCTGTCACACAGGTGCTGTCACACAGGTGCTGTCACACAGGTGCTGTCACACAGGTGCTGTCACACAGGTGCTGTCACACAGGCGCTGTCACACAGGTGCTGTCACACAGGTCAAGATATTTAGCTATCTGAAAGATAGAAAGCCGTTTGTTCAAATAGAAGATGTAAGATCTACTTTAGGAAATGTTTTATGTGGAGTACCACAAGGTTCTGTACTTGGACCTAAGTTAGTTATTTTATATGTAAATGATTTAATGAAGGTGTCCGATGTCCTCAAATGTGTTCTTTTTGCTGACGACACTACTTTCTTTTGTGCGGGCAAAGATTTGGAAGAATTGTTTGAGTTGGTAAATATTGAATTTGTTAAATTACAGAATTGGTTTAAATTAAATAAGTTATCTTTGAACCTAGACAAAACTAATTATATGATTTTTAGTAAGAAAACAATAACTGTTGATACTCTGATGCATGCTCAATAATCCAGGTAGAAAAATCTAAAAAAGCTAAGTCTGGTCCTCTGGACATAACTGTTGATGTTTGATGGCTCTGAGATATGTAGGGTAAGGGAAGTGAAGTTTTAGGGTGTAATTATTGATGATAAGTTGTCATGGAAACATTACATAAATTCTGTAAAAACTAAACTATCAAGATCTATTACAGTGTTGTATAGAGTTAAAGATTTATTAAATGACAAAGCAATGTATTTGCTATACAATGCAATAATAATCCCGCATTTAATTTATTGCGTTGAGGTTTGGGGTACAGCGTGCAAAACTATAACCAAGCCCATTTTTTATTTTACAGAAAAGAGCAATAAGGATCATCACCAGAAAGCATTATTACCATCCATCAAATGTATTGTTTAGCAAAGTAAAATTACTGAAATTTTATGATCTGGTTGGCTACAACATACTCTTAATATTGTACAAGGCGCAAAACTTCACATTACCCTCAAATATCCAAACGCTTTTTGTAAAAAGACAGAGCACATACAATCTTAAGGGTACTGATATTTTTGTTAAGCCAAAACATAGTACTAGTTTAAAGAGTAGGTCTACTTTAATTTATGGAATAGGTCTATGGAATGGTTTAGAAAACGATATCAAAGTTGCAAAAACAATGACTTTGTTTAAAAAAAAGAATAAATTTAGGTTTCTGGAAAAATATGTATAAATTGGTTTCAAATTATATGAATGGTAAAATATGATGAGTTATTTATTGTGTAATTTTTTTGTTTGGATTATTGTTGTTTGAATTGATTGTTTGAATTAATTTTGTTTAAAAAGGGGCAGACATAATAAGATTTTATCTTCTTCTGCTTCCTTTCATTTCATGTAATGTTTAAGTTTTATTTACGTGGAATTGTAAATAGTTTTTTTGTGTTCTTTTAAATTTGAAATTTAAAATGAATAAAGAATCTAAACTAAACTAAAACTTAGGCATACTGCTGAACCCGGGCCTGGAAAACATTATTCCGGACAACTTTGAACCTGTGATAAATAAGATAAACTTACTTTTAAAGGGGTGGGACAAGTTACAAATATCACTGTGGGGCAGAGTCCAGGCCATTAAAATGATTATTACACCAAAATTAAATTACTAATTCAATTTATTACCTATTAAAATCCCACACTCAATATTCAAGACCCTGGACAAAATGATAAACAGCTTTATGTTGAAATGACAATAAGATACCATTTTGAAAGAAGCAGTTTATCCTGTCTATCCCTTTTGCATGCCAGCTCCTCCAAAAGATCATTTTACCCCCTCCATTTTCCCCCCTAATGTGTGTGTGACTGGGTGGATGGCTGGTATTGTAAAGCGCTTTGGGGCCCCTCGAAGAGGGCTGGAAAGCGCTATATAAATAAGCTCCATTTACCATTTAAATGGGAGGGGAAAAAACCCAAAATGTCTATCCGAAAACTCCAAGCTAAAATAGAATATGGAGGACTACGACTGCCAAATATGCAACTTTATCAGGAAGCTTTTATAAGCGCACAAATAACATCACTTATGCTAAACGATGACAATAGTCCGATCTGGGTGAACTTGGAAGGTGAAGTAAATGCTCCGTTTAAAGCTATTGATTATCTATCCCAACATCCGAATGATGGCGTTAAATCCAACCCAATTATGATTCATACTAAAAACATTTGGCAGCAGTTACATAAAAATAACAAACACCTGTCCCTTCACGCAAGGAACAGCCTCAGTGTGGAATAACTCAAAAATAAAAATAGGGAGGGAAAATGATCTTTTGGAGGAGCTGGCATGCAAGCTCCAACAGCAAAGTTAGAAGTGAGGCTTTGAATGAACTATATCTGCACATCAGTGAGCAACAAACAGCCCATCCTGATGCTTTTCTCATCACGGCTGGTGATTTCAACCATGCAGATTTAAAGAGTGTATTTCCAAAAACATACAAAAACATAAACTTTGCAACAAGAGGAAACAACACACTGGACCAAGTTTACACCACCATGAAAAATGCCTACAGAGCCCTCCCCCTCCCCCACATTGGTGCTTCTGACCATATCTGTGTTATGCTAAAGCCAGCATACAGGCCGCTGGTGAAAGTCACAAAACCAGTCCGCAAGCAGATACGAGTGTGGCCAGAGGGGTCTTCAGAGGCACTCCAGGACTGTTTTGACACCACAGATTGGGGTATGTTCAAAGAAGCTGCTACCACAAACAACAACACATGTCTCCAGGAGTACTCAGACACTGTATGTTCATACATCACCAAGTGCATTGATGATGTTACCAACCTCAAAACCATCACTGTTCGGGCTAATCAGAAGCCATGGCTGACAGCTGAGGTTTACAGACTCCTGAAAGCCAGGAATGCTGCCTTCAAAGCGGGAGATCAGGTGGGCCTGAAGGCAGCCAGAAAGAACCTGGATCTGGGCATCAGAGAGGCCAAGGAGCAGTATTCCAGGAAAATAGCTCACCGTTTCAAGGACAGCAAGGATACACGCAGTCTGTGGCAGGGAATACAGACCATCACAAACTACAAACCCCCCCCCCCCAGACCTGTGACAGCTCAACCTCTACGCTGAATGAACTGAATGAGTTCTTTGCTCGGTTTGAGGCAAGTAACAGCACACCTGCACATAAACTCCCCCCCTCTCCTGATGGCCAGGTGCTGGCGCTGTCCTCAGACAGCGTAAGGCGATCATTTATCAAGATTAATGCCCGGAAGGCCTCTGGTCCTGACAACATACCTGGTCGTGTGCTGAAGGACTGTGCAGGGGAACTCGCAGCGGTCTTCACGGACATCTTTAACATCTCACTGAGCCAGGCCATCGTCCCCACCTGTTTCAAAGCCACCACCATCATCCCTGTCCCAAAGAAGGCAACGCCCGCATGCCTCAATGACTATCGCCCAGTAGCACTCACCCCCATCCTGATGAAGTGCTTTGAACGGCTAGTCATGAAAAGCATCACATCTGTCCTCCCTGCCTCCCTGGATCCCTTCCAATTTGCATACCGACCTAATCGCTCAACCGACGATGCCATCTCCTCTGCCCTCCACACAGCTCTCACACATCTGGACACGAAGGACTCTTATGTTAGAATGCTGTTCATCGACTTCAGCTCGGCATTCAACACCATCATCCCCCAACAGCTCATCCATAAACTGGACAGTCTGGGGCTGAACACCTCAATGTGTAACTGGCTGCTAGACTTCCTGACCGGGAGACCACAGACAGTACGGATCGGGAGTAACACATCTAGCACCATCACATTGAACACAGGGGCCCCACAAGGATGTGTGCTGAGCCCCCTTCTATTCACCCTGCTAACACACGACTGCACACCATCGTACAGCTCCAACCACTTCATCAAGTTTGCGGACGACACAACAGTGGTAGGTCTCATCAGCAACAACGATGAGACGGACTACAGGAACGAGGTGAGCCGCTTGGCCTTGTGGTGCGGACACAACAATCTCACTCTCAACGTGGAGAAGACAAAGGAGATTGTCGTGGACTTCAGGAAGAGGGATGCACAACATGCCCCTCTGACCATCAACAGCACCGCAGTGGAGAGAGTGGACAGCACCAAGTTCCTGGGAGTGCACGTCTCAAAGGACCTGTCCTGGAGCAGGAACACTGCAGCACTGGCCAAGAAGGCTCACCAGCGTCTCTACTTTCTCCGCAAGCTGAAAAGGGCTGGAGCTTCAACCCCCATCATGTGCACCTTCTACAGGGGTGCCATAGAAAGTGTCCTGACCAGCTGCATCACTGTGTGGTTTGGTGCATGCACTGCATCCTGCCGCAAGAGCCTCCAGCGCATCGTGAAAGCAGCTGAGAAGATCGTCGGCACCTCCTTGCCCTCACTGCAGGACTTACACAGCAAACGCCTCACTCGGAAAGCCCACTGCATGGCAGGTGATCCCACACACCCACTACACAGCCGCTTTAGACTGCTGCCATCAGGGAGGAGACTGAGGAGTCTCCAGGCTCGAACCAGCAGACTGAGAGACAGCTCTGTTCATCAGGCAGTCAGAATGCTAAACACTCTGCCTGCTCTGCCTCCCCTCCCATTTGAACTGCCTTAACACAAAAAACTTTCTCACACATTACCACTCAACACAAAGTTTTTAACACTGGACCCTGTGTCATCAAACGGGTTATTCACTAAACTCTCGGTCATGTACTCATTCAGTTTGCACTACTTCTCATATTTGCACTAATGTTTGTATTACATTACTGCCTATAGTCATACTACTGTTTACATTCACTGTTTACATTTATTAATACGGTTTACATTTATTACTACTGCTTTACATTTATTACTACTGTTTACATTTACACTACTTTTATCTACACTACTGCAGATACATATACAGCATTCTCTGACTAGCCTTATCTAAGGATGCCAAATGTGCCTTATGTGCCTCAATGCATATGCCACTTTGCCTCTATACCAACATCATCTACCGCAGGGGTGGGCAATTATTTTATCCATGGGGCCACATGAGAAATAGAAAATATTGTGGGGGGCCGGGCCAAATGACATAATTCAATACTGCATAATATTAATAGTATTTCTTTATTAAAAGCAGTAAATATCATAGACAAACTGGTAAAAGTATTAGTTATGATTAATCAACAAAATAAAAAAGCATGAGTGGACATTTTTGAGGGCTAACGTTGTCTTGTGACTTGCTCGTGACATTCAATCATGCACATTGTGCATGTCTTGATTTACATATTGCATCATTTTGTACGTGAATTTTAAAAAACCATCAAAATTAAAGCAATGCAGTCCACAAATGAGGTAAAATTAGAAACTATGTTTTTGTTGTAACTCCCCTTACGGGGGCCGGTCAGAGTCAACCAACGGGCCGCATGTGGCCCTGGGGCCGTACAATGCCCAGGTCTGATCTACCGCATACATATACTGTGTACATTAACTTATATGCTGCTGTGCCACTCTTTGCAAATGTCAATGCTAGAACCTTCAGTTTATTTTATAGATATACTTTTTATACTTTTTATACTACTATGCAAAAACTCAGGACAGTATTACACTTTTATTATTTCATTTTATGCTTATGTTCATTGGGTGTTTGGTGTTTCAGTGTTGGTGTAAATTTTCATACTTTTATACTATTATGAAAAAACTCAGGACAGTGTTACACTTTTACTATTTTATGCTTATGTTTATTAAATGTTTTAGTGTTTAGTGTTTAGATGGTTACTGTTGCACCGAGGGACTGAGAGAAACGCATTTTCGGTCCTGTGTATGTCCTGTACATATTGCAGTTCTGACAATAAAGTTGACTTTGACTTTGACTTTGAAAAGGGATGGACGGGATAAACTGCTTCTTTCAAAATGGTATCTTATTGTCATTTCAACAATTTCAAGAATTATACAGTCTGAACTATAAAGATTTTTGGAAGTTTTTACAAATAAGAGACTGCCTTACAAAATTAAAGAAATCTGAGGCAACTATACCCACAGAGTCACCAATATACACCATGTTTAATAAATTGAAAGATGCCTCAAGACGAGTAAGTCATATCTATAACTACCTGATTGAAAACACTTGTAATATTAATGTAGGACTTAAAAAGGTATGGGAATCAGAATTTTAAAAAAGTTTACAGAGGAAGAGTGGAGTGTAATAATCAAACAAATGTTAAAGCCCATGAGGGATGCACGCTCCAAACTTATACAATTCAAAATTTTTACTAGATTATATTGGACAACAGTTAAATTATTTAGAGCTAGAATAAATAACTGATATTTGCTGGCGATGTAAACAAAGTGCTGGAGACATGCTTCATATGTTCCTCACGTGTCCGAACCTAACTTCATACTGGCAGGAGGTTATGGGGAAAATGAATAGCACCCTTAACGCCAACTTACTTCTGACACCTACACTGGGACTTCTTAACTTCTTATGCCGGGTACCCGCCAGACGCGTTTCGGACAGCAAAAGCGGCCGGTTTACATTGAAAGTCTATGTTGAGACGCGGCGAGGCGCGGCAAATCGTGAAGCGGCGCGTTTTGAGCGTTTCCAGCGGCACGGCAGCGCGCAGCAGTTCTTTTCCGCGCACGCGACGCGTCCGAAGCAGACGACGCGTCGAACTTTGGCTGCTCGACGCGTCACAGCAACCAATCGAGAGAGACTCTGCTATGTGATGACGCAACGATGACAGGACTTTTTTGGACTTTTTAAACTTACCCCAACCAGAGCCATAGAGAGAGAGAGTTGCAACACTCTTTGAACTCGCCGATAGGCGGTCACGTGGTTCATGCAGCTCTCAATCGTTCCAAACAGCTCGTCGCTGCCAGTCAATTTGAGCAGCTACTGGCGCAACATGACACAAAAAAATGACTTTTCTTACTTTGTCCAGCGTCTTTCAGTAATTATTGAGCAGTAACAAACTGATTACTTAACTGATTATTGATTATTTCACTGACTATGCGTTTTTTAAAAGTATTTTTAGACGTGGCAGATGCATTTATCATTACAGTGAAACGAAACTAAACACATTTGTTAGAAAAAAAATGTCTATGCAATACAATGATCAATATAGCCATGTCAACAGTGTTTTATAATGTTACACACGTAAAAAAAAACAACAACAGAGAAGCACCTATTATGAAGCTATTTCTGATGTTCTCTGCATGAGAATGCTCCACCGTCCACCATTTGATCTGCTCCAGCTTACCTTAGATCATCTGGGATGAAGTCGTCATTTCTGCACATTAGATAATTGTTCTATTAATTGTTTTATTAGCAACTGAGTACCTGCATAACAGAGTTGATTGTGCTTGTAGCCTGACTATTGTAAAATAGTAATTCACTGATTAAAATGTTAATTTAAATGAAACGGTTTCTAGTTAAAATCATAACAGGTGATAAAATAAGTTAATTGTGCAAAAATAAATTACCAAACAATTTTATATAAAATATGTAAAATGTAAAACAAGCTTTAATAAAGTACTTTACTACTATTTACACTGTTTATTAATTACATCATCTCAAGTAGGAGCAACATCACCATCATCACAACAACACAATCTGAGTGATGTAAATTTAATCTGCACAAACATTTTCAACCAGAGCTCAAAATGTTTAACTGTCAAAGAAATGTGGAATG
>JBBPBX010054735.1:0-15569 GCA_038048925.1 Garcialebias charrua | reverse complement strand
AATGATAACCTCAGCTGGAGCAACAACACCACCAGCCTGATCAAGAAAGGTCATCAGAGACTCTACTTCCTCAGACGGCTGAGACGTGCTGGTCTGAGCAGCCCAGTTCTCACCTCGTTCTACAGGTGTGCAGTGGAGAGCGTCCTGTGCTCCAGCATCAACGTGTGGCATGGAGGCTGCACAGTTGAAGAGAGGAAAGCTCTACAGAGAGTGGTGAAGGCTGCACAGAAGTCTGTTGGAGTCAGTCTCCCCACCATCACAGACATTTACACCTCTAGATGCAGGAAAAGAGCCACCTGCATCATGAAAGACCTCACTCATCCAGCACACTCACTCTTTGCCCCACTCCCCTCAGGACGGAGGTTGAGGAGCATCAAGTGTAGAACCACTAGACTGAGGAACAGCTTCTACCCTGAGGCTGTTAGACTCATGAATAAATAAAAATAAAATAAAAAATAAACACTGCAAAATATCACATTGTGCTGATGCTGATCTGTTTTCTTGTTGCTGTGTGCATCTGTGTTCATCTGTGACCATCTGCTCATACAAACTCATGTTCGTGCCGCTGTTTATTCCCACTATATTAGGCTTAGTGTATTAATAGTTGATGTTTTTCTTAGTTAATTCTAGATGTTATTACTGTTTTTCTCTTGCATTTGTTGTTGGATGTAACTGGGACCCCGTGTACATAATCTTGTTTTCATCACATGTACCACATGCGGTGCAAATGACAATAAAGACTCTCTGACTCTGACTCTGACATATACAGTATACACGTTTATATTTGAATGACTTGGTAAATGTGTCGGAACTTTTTAAATGTGTTTTATTTGCTGATGACACAACTTTATTTTGTTTGAGTAAAGACATAGAACGACTGTTGGAAATGATACAAACAGAATTTGTAAAAATACAAAATTGGTTTCACCTTAATAAATTATCATTACATTTGAAAAAAAAAAAAAAAAGAAGTTCGCATGATGCAGCCGCTGTAGGCAGACGTGTGTCGTGAGCTCCAGCTATACCTCAGCGGTGTTGCCTTTATACTAGCGAATACGTTGCTCTAGACACTATTCCTGACACAGTGGACAAATGCTACTCTAACCTGACTAATTTGGTACTGAATTTTTGTTGTTTTTTGTCTTTTTTTTTGTCGGCGTAAGAAAAGAACCTTCTAATGTGAGGAAGATGACGGCTGAACAAGATAAACCAACATTAAAATCCCTGATGAAGGCTATCACTGAATCGAAAGAAGAGCTCACTAGCCATATGAATCAAAAAAATAGAATATATCCAACAATCCTTAACAACAATTGAACTGTCCTGCTCAACGCTGGCGGAGCAGGTGCAGGAAATCGAGACCAGAATTGGAGCTAATGAAGACAACCGCTCTGACGCACAAGCAAGCATAATCAAAATGGAGAAGGAAATAACTTTCCTGAAAGAGAAAACAAATGACTTGGAAAACCGGAGCAGGAGATCAAACATCAAAATTATAAATATTCCAGAAAAGTCTGAAGTTACCGACATTGTTGGTTACATGGAAGGACTAATCCCACAGCTTCTCGGAGAGGAACACTTCCTAGCCCATCATCGAGAGAGCACACTGCCTGGTGAGGACGTCGGAGCGGCCCAGACCTATTCTCGTGAAATTTCTGAATATCAAAGACAAAAACAAAGTACTCCGTTCGGCAAGGGACAAGGGGACGGTACAGTTGGGTAAAAATCAAATCTCATTTTATCCAGATTACAGCACCGAGGTGCAAAGCAAAATGCTCGCTTTCAACGAGGTGAAGAAAAAACTACGGGAGAAAAATATTTAATATGCCATCCGCTACCCTGCTAAACTCAGGATTCGACACGGAGGTGGATTTAAACTTTTTGCAAACCCATCTGAGGTGGAGGCCTTCCTGTCCACTGTTCAGGATGAGGTATATAACATCTCCTTTGCAAAATGACAAGGCACCATGACTATTAACGATAAAACAATATTACATAAGATAATCCATAATTACAAACTATCCCTCAAATGTTAAACAATTTTGTGTAATATTTAGTCACTTGTGCAATAAGTAGATTATGTTAAGTAGAGTTAATATAGTTCTTGAGTGTGTTTTGTTTATTTTTGATGGATCAATCTTTTATTTTATTTTATTTAGAATAATTGTATCCGCCATGGATACCACAAATATATCCAATTCTTCCTATCAATTTTTTATCAATTTTGGGGTGTGGCATGATGGCGCCTGTGTGTGGCTTAGCCGGCTTTACTCCTCTGCGCATTATTTATTCGGCGCTTCTATTTTTAAATTATTTAACTTTTTTCAGTCTGGATAAAAACTTTGTCACTTATGCAACCCGTGTTTATGACCGGGATGCATTATTGGCGATTAACAAGTCGTGGATGAGCTGTCGTGACAGCTGGAGCAGTTTCTCAGGGAGTCGTCCACCTCCGTTTGTCTGCTGCTCACCTGAGTGTCCCCTGCAAAGTTACAGACGTAAAAAGCGGAAAAGAGGATCTAGAGCTGGTATCCAGGTTCGCTTCAGACTGGACCGAAGACATTTTACTGGGAAGCGCGGAGCTCCTCGCTGTCTACAAACTGTTTCACTAAACTGGGAGATTGACACGTCACCTGAAGCCGGGCCAGCGCGGACCTCTACCTGCCTGTCTTCCGGATGTTTTTCAACCTGCCTGGATGGGTATCATCGTGCTCACCATCACGGATCTCCTCGTCGTAAACGCTCTTCTGATGTGAGCAACTTGATCTACGTGCCGCTGTCATCAGATGTGGGGGCTGCCGAGCTGTCATCGCTACGCATGGCCCTCCTCAACGCGCGCTCCATCAGCAACAAGTCTTTCGTTTTGAATGAATTGATTACGAAGGAGTCCCTGGATTTTATGTTTTTAACTGAAACTTGGCAACGAAGTTTGGATTTCGTTCATCTGCGGGAACTCTGTCCAGGTAACTGTGCCCTTCTTGCCACACCCCGTGAGGCGCGTAGAGGTGGTGGTCTTGCGGCCGTGTTCAAGGACTGTTTTTCCTGCAGACTTGTAAATCCAGCCTCGTTCTCCTCATTTGAGCTACAAATAATTAAAGTAGGCTCTTTTAAATTATTTTACTGCATTTTAATTTATAGACCTCCAGGCACAGCTAGTGTATTTTTATCAGAATTCACTGATTTTCTGTCCTCCATTATTAAGCTGGAGAATGTTCTGATTTTGGGTGATTTTAATTTGCACATTGATGATGTCACTTGTAAGGCAGCAGCAGACTTTATATCCATCACTGACTCATTTCACTTTACTCAGCATGTGGGTGACTCCACTCATTTTAGGGGCCACACCCTGGATCTTGTTTTTTCTTTAGGCCTGGATGTGGAAGATGTTCGAGTGGAGGATTCATTTTTAACCTGATGCATGCTCAATAATCCAGGTAGAAAAATCTAAAAAAGCTAAGTCTGGTCCTCTGGACATTCAAAAAACAAAAAAACAAAACAAAGCAAAAAATTGTAGAAACGTTTCGTCTTTCGTCCGAAAGACTTCCTCAGTCTGAGGTGCTGGGTTCAGCTCAGTCTTATAAATAGCACCCTCTCACAGTGTTACACAACCAGTTGGCTGATGACAGCCTGAAACCAGCTGCTCACATGATCAAGGAGGACCATCAGCCTAACAATGGATCGTTAGCACCCTGATGGTTGTTTGCTATTCACAGAGGGCTGAGTGATACCAGCAATCACAGCATGCTGTGATTGCTGGTATCACTCAGCCCTCTGTGAATAGCAAACAACCATCAGGGTGCTAACGATCCATTGTTAGGCTGATGGTCCTCCTTGATCATGTGAGCAGCTGGTTTCAGGCTGTCATCAGCCAACTGGTTGTGTAACACTGTGAGAGGGTGCTATTTATAAGACTGAGCTGAACCCAGCACCTCAGACTGAGGAAGTCTTTCGGACGAAAGACGAAACGTTTCTACAATTTTTTGCTTTGTTTTGTTTTTTTGTTTTTTGAATGTCCAGAGGACCAGACTTAGCTTTTTTAGATTCATTTTTAAGTGATCACAAATGTATTTATTTCAATGTGTCGTTCAGTCCTGATCCTGCTCCTTCTGGCCTTTTGATCCAGAAGCGGATCATCACTGAGCACACTCATGAAGCTTTTAATTCCCTGTTTGATTTTGCCTCTTTAGATTGTGACATCATGAATGTGGATTCAGTTGTTTCTTGTTTTAACACTCACTGTAAGGAAATATTGGACACTATAGCACCTTTTAAGCGTAGCACTGTCCAGCGTACAAACTGTCCTTGGACTGATAATGTAATTCTTAGTTTGAGGAGAGCATGTCGGAAAGCTGAACGTCTGTGGAAACGTACTGGACTGGTGGTTCACAGACTACATCTTAAAGACTTGATCTGCTCTTTGAACGAGATGCTTAAGACTGCCAGAGCTCGTTACTTTGCAAATCTCATCAAATCCAAAGGACGGAATCCAAAATTTTTATTTGATACGATTAAGAACATTGTCTCTCCAGCATCTTCGTCTCAACGTGATCTCACATATGCAGATTGCAATCGTTTTTTAAATTATTTCATTGATAAGATTACCAGCATCAGGGCAAATATTTGTCCCTCACCTGCCCTTCCTCTGGTTCCTTTATCGCTGACCACTGACAAGTGGTCTTTTTTTACCCCTGTTTCCACTAAGGACATCTCAGATCTTTTGGGTCATATGACGCTGTCATCGAGCCCCCATGATGTCCTCCCTACGTCTCTTTTTAAAGACATTTTTAGCTGTATTGGCCCCAGTGTCGTACAAATGATAAATTCTTCTCTTCATTCTGGCACTGTCCCACACCACTTTAAAACTGCTGTCGTCTGTCCTTTACTCAAAAAGCCAAACTTGGATTCATCGTTGCCGGAAAACTACAGACCTATCTCTAAACTTCCCCTTCTGTCAAAAATCCTTGAAAAGGTTGTAGCACAACAGCTAAACTGCTTTTTGGAGACTGATGACTTTATGGATTCTTTTCAGTCTGGTTTTCGCAAACTTCACTCCACAGAAACTGCATTATTAAAAGTTTCTAATGATGTGTTGATGGCAGCTGATTCTGGAAACTACACTGTGTTGGTTTTATTGGACTTGTCTTCAGCCTTTGACACAGTGGATCACACTGTTCTGATCAACAGAATGAGAGAGTTTTTTGGTATTTCAGGCACTGTTTTGAATTGGTTTATTTCTTATTTATCCGAAAGGTCTTTTACTGTTTTTATGAACAATGTTCACTCTGATGTTGCGCGGCTGTCTTGTGGGGTACCCCAAGGTTCAGTTTTGGGCCCGATCCTCTTTTTATTGTATTTACGCCCTTTAGGTTTTATTTTGAAACGTTACAGTAATGTATCTTATCACTTGTATGCTGACGACATCCAGCTGTACTGTTCTTTTCGAACTTCTGAGTTCCATAAATTGACTGAACTCAGAAACTGTCTGTTGGACATCAAATCATGGCTGAACGACAATTATCTGCAGTTAAATGCAAATAAAACCGAGACTCTTATCATTGCCCCTGATGATAAAATCCAAATTATCCAACAGCATCTTACGTTTTTAAATCTTTCAGTTAATAAGAACATCAGAAATTTGGGTGTCGTCTTTGATAGTTCTTTATCTTTGGACAGTCATTGTAAATTGTTAGTTCGAAATTGTTTTTATCATCTACGAAACATTTCAAAATTACGATGTATTGTATCACAGAAGGAACTGGAGATGATTGTTCATGCTTTTATTTCGTCTCGGTTAGATTACTGTAACAGTCTTTTAATGGGTCTGAACAAATCTTCTTTAGCTCGACTTCAGTCTGTGCAAAATGCTGCAGCAAGGCTGCTAACTAGAACCAATAGAAGAGCTCATATCACTCCTGTTCTGGCCTCCCTGCATTGGCTCCCCGTGCATTTCAGGAGTCATTTTAAAATTTTGGTTTTAACTTTCAGGGCATTGCATGGTCAGGCTCCCAAATATTTATCGGACCTTTTGAAGCCTCTCCGTCCCACCAGGACTTTGAGATCTTCAAATCAAATGCTACTGATGGTACCAAGAACGTATTTTAAAACACGTGGAGACAGAGCATTCCAAGTGATGGCCCCGAGGCTTTGGAACGCTCTCCCTCTGTCACTGCGCAGCTCAGACTCTATCGACTCTTTTAAAAAAGATCTTAAAACGTATTTATTCAGACTGGCTTTTAATTAATTTTATGTATTTTTTCTCTTTTTATTTTTGCTTGTGAAGCACTTTGTGATGTCAATGTCTGTGAAAGGTGCTATATAAATAAAGTTTACTTACTTACTTACTTACTTACCGTATTTTCCTGTGTATAGGTCGCACCTTTTTATGGTTTTTTCAAGGCCTGCGACCTATACACAGGTGCGACCTATATATGGCTTGTTATCACTTTCGACAAAACAAATTTTTAAATCCAGCTCATTTCACAATTACGTTCATTTATTAAGGAAAAGTTCAGCTCAGACACATATTTGCTATAATTTTTTATCAAACAAATAATTGTTTTTAAGTGTTAATCTTCTTAAAAGCCTTGCTGTGTGCTCCTGTGGCAGACATTTGCAGCAGAGCTAAACGTAGGTGCGACCTATACACCAGTGCGACCTATCTAGGGATTTTTCCAATCTATTGGTGATAATTGGATGGTGCGACCTATACACAGGTGTGACCTATACACCAGAAAATACGGTACAAATGTTTAGAAGTGGAGATTAACCCACAGTCTGTTTTTTGTTTACTGGGAGTTAGTGTTTTTTTAAATTTTATTTATTTATTTATTTTTATTATTTTTTGGGGGGGAGGGGGGTTGTGGGGCACTCTCTCTATGAGGTTCATTCTGTGAGTATTGAAATCATTAAACTTTTAGTAAAGGGTCAGATTTTTTTTCTACAAGTTATGAACATTTCATGTTGTCACTTAACCCTGGGGCCGAGATGGTGTAGAGGCAAGGCAGCCGGCTCAGGAACAGAAGTTATCGGGTTCGATCCCCGGTCACGGCATACCTCGCTGTGTCCTTGGGCAAGACACTTAACCCTGAGTTGCTTCTGGTAGGACAGGTAGCACCTTGCATGGTAGTCTATCGCTACTGGTGTATGAATGTGTGTATGAATGGGTGGATGGTTGCTACTGTGAAGCACTTTGGGGCCCTTCAAAGGGGGTTGGAAAGTGCAATATAAGTAAGTTCAATTAACCAGAATTTTTATTCATAATACTTAAAAATGAACAAGACAGGATAACTAAATTGTATTTCATTTAATGTTAGAGGGATTAACAACCCCATTAAAAGGAAGTAAGTTCTAACATACCTCAAGAAACAAGGCATAGACATCGCCTTTATTCAAGAGACTCATCTTACAGATTTAGAACATTTAAAATTATGTAGGGATTGGGTTGGTCATGTATTTCATTCTTATTTTTCATCCAATGCCAGAGGTGTAGCCTTGCTTATTAATAAAAACCTCAGATTTATGTTAAATTATATGGAAAATGATAGAGCTGGCAGATTGATTGTGATAGACTGTGTAATAAATACAAACATGGTAATACTAGTATCTGTATATGGTCCAAATTTAGACAATCCATAATTCTTTAATGCTTTAATTTTAAAACTGGCAGTGATTGAAGCTCCATGTATATTGGGTGGCAATTATAACTTGGTTCTAAATATAACAATGGATCGTTCTTCTTCCAAACCTGCTACACTGCATAGAGCAGCGGTGGCACTGACTCAGTGTATGAAAGAATTAGGATTGGGGGATATATGGCGTTTATGTAATCCAACCTGCAAATGTGATTCATTATATTCCAATGTCCACAACTCATATTCAAGAATTGACTTGTTTTTGGCCTCACACTTACTTTTGTCACAAATTAAAACTTAGTCTTATTTAGCAGCAACAATCTCGGACCATAACCCCATTCAACTGAAACTAGAATTTTATCATCCTGTATCTTCTTCTCCTAGATGGAGATTCAGAGAATTTCTTCTTAGAGATCTTGAGTTTGTCAGTTTTATGAATACCAAAATTGAAATATACATGGAAGTAAATTTGAATACCTACTCACATTCAAATATATGGGAAGCCCTCAAAGCTTATATGAGAGGCCACATTATTTCATATGTTTCATATAAAAACAAACAAAAAGAGGAACAGATTTCTCAATTAGAAAAAGAAATAAGGACTTTGGAGATAGACCATTCAAGTACAAAACAACCAGAATTACTTAGTATATTAAAACAAAAGCAGATTTCATATGACATCCTGTGTACTAGTAAAGCTGAGGCGGCAATGGCTAGAACAAAATATCACTACTACGAATTGGGTAATAAAACCAGCAAATTACTGGCATGACAGATAAAAAAAGGAGGATAATGAAAAATGTATTCAAAGTATTAAAACAGATGATGGAAGATATTTAGAAAATACAAAATACATAAATTTGGAATTCAAAAAAATACTATCAATTGTTATATAAATCTGGGCTTGGCAGAGACAATGTAGATATAATTTTTTTTTTTTACCAATTACAACTGTTGAAGCTTCTTGCCTTCATATTAAATAATTGAGACGAGGACACTTTCTTCTTTGCCAGCAAGAGGAATTCTTTTAATAAGTTAAGAAGTCGAACAGTCCATACCAAATCTGTGTCCAGAATAGCAATGGAGATTCATTTATACCCTTCATCTGACGTCATTAGAGGAGTTTACTTCCCGACAGGGAAGGAAAGTTACACGTACACAATCCTTTCAGTGGAAGAAACAAAACAGTTCTGGGAAACGCAGGGACAGTGTACTTCCCTACAAGGGAACATAAACAGTTTAGCTTATCTGCTTCTCGTCAGAGGGTAAGAGTTTTTCCCTTGCATGAAGGAAAACAAAATTAGGATTAATGACTTTGTTATTTTGGTTCTTACCAGATGTTCTATGAACTCTTGAACTTTTGTACGAGTGTTGGATTTCTGAACTGACTCTAATGTTTACCAAGTCCTACAATATATATCAAAACCTACAATCCTCCCTTATTTATCTAAGATAAATCTCAATCTAAGGCTGACCAATGTCTATTTTTCAGTGCTGCATGCATAATACTAGTGAAGTTAATAAAAGTTAACATAATAAAAAGTTATATATCAACAAATTGAGCTATATTAACAAAATTTAGCTATTCTCCTTAAGTGTAATCTTAAACTAGAAACTAAGCTAGACTGTATGTAAGGCTTTAAGGTATGACGGATTTATCTTACCTAATTCTAATCTATGGAGGCAGTTGCTTCCACTCCTGAAGGAGCCGAAAACCCGTTGCTGGCTTAATTTCATTTATTAGCGGGACAAAATCTCTCCTTGGGACTCCCCTCTCTAGAGCTCCCACCATGGGCCAGGAGTGGCGGCATCCACCAATTGTTAGAGACCTTTATCGGTCATGTGGCTAATTCTTACCTCTTACCTCATTCCCTGTCGTATAAGACTTATGGTAAAGCCCAACCTTTGTGAAACTAAATGAAACTAAAAAATGATGTTATACTAAATTGATAAACTTAAACTAATAAACATAAATTGTAAAATACTAATTGATATTAAGAAAATAAATGCAAAAAATGATAAAAGAAAATGATAAAATAATAAAACCTAAAAAGAAATTTACAAGAATGCAATCATAAAGGATAAATGACATTCAAAAATAAATGTACAAGAATAAATGCTAGAACAATACTAAAATCATAAATGCATAAAGAATGAATGATATACAAAATAAGCATACAAGAAAAATGATAAAAACATTAAACACAAGAATCCAACACTCGTCCTGTATTGAACGCCTTTTTTGATTTCATCATGTCCTGGACGACTGAGAATCTTCACCAGAACATTAAACACAGCTAAATGCTTCATGGTGCAACAACTTAAAACATAAATTGAATGCTTCGGCCGTTGATTGAATATAAAAGTCCTTCATCAAAAGTCCACGATGATGCCTGTTATAGATGAATATATTCAAAGTAAAGGGTAGGAATAAAAGAATATACTGTAATGTCTTAAACCAAGTTCAGTTCAGTTCAGTTCAATGAATTTGTTCTTTTATTGCAACGTTTAAAACAAAATAGTGTTCGTTGGGGTAAGACAAAGTTCTGGAGGAGGGCTTTCCTTTAAGGAACATGTCACTTTCCACTTTGTTACCAGATCTCCAGTGGCCACTAAGCCCCCTCTGCCTCCATTGGCCTTCCAGCATCAGTCAGTTCAGTGGGAGGCGGGGAGACATGTCCTCTGAGGCCATTTGAGGCTGGACGAATTGTTTTGCAGTAGTCAGTCCATTTCTTTTCATCATCGTACGAGTCCACCAATGCTTCCCAGCCGCAGGACACAACATGTCAAAAAGGAAATTATAATTAGCACTAAGATTGTACTAATTCCTATCTTTAATATAAAAATCACCCTTCACCTAAATTTAGATTAAAACCATTCCACGATCAGTCATCTTTACCAGCATTTTATTAAGCATTACTTTAAAATCTTTATTTATTTCAAGGACTTCTGTGGTTTACTTGAAATTCACTGTTGGTTATAATAATTATAATTAATCTATTTAACTTTTTTGTTTACTGTTATCTATGGACGGATAGATTCTATCCATGCTTTAGTCTCATACAAAATCCCTTTGTGTTGACCTATTGTACACAAATATACATTTTGATCCAAAACATCATATCTTTTATTTCACCTCTTATAATCATTTGTGTCTAATACAATCAACTCATTCACTCAATCATGTAACTTTTATTTTAACCATAACGAATTTTCCAATCCATCTTGTTGGCAAAATATTCAGCAAAATATCTTCTCCATACATCCAATAACTATCTGCAATATGAAAGGATTTGTCAATGAATAACTATTGTTACAATTTTCATGTTCATATTATCACATTCTTAACTTAAAGGTTTAAGTTTTCATACCACACAGGTATATTGATAAAATGGCATCATATATGCATGTGGAAACCAAAAATGTAGCCATTTCATTGTATTATCTAAATTTAATCCTTTACATATAAAACATTTAATATTTAACGTTGTAATCTATTTTATGTCTTGTTGGTGATCCAATTTGTTCAGTTTTGATAAAAATAACCTCACATTCCTCTTGAATCTTATAACTACGATAGGTATGCAGATAATTATGAAATTACTGTGCTCCATATAGAAGCCTACACTTTATTCCATATTTTTTGGAAGTTTAAAAACATTGGTATGTTTGATTGGGTATTTCTTTGGTATTCCTTTTCTTTACATCCTTATTCTTTCTCTTTATTCTTTAACACATTGTTGTGAGTTGTACTTATCTAGAAACATTATTTGTAATGAACTAGGAGCTTTAGTTCATATAATGCATTCTTTTGAGGTCAATTCCTTTGGAGTATACATTTCCCGTATCTACCAAGTAAGTTTATTAGCTAATTTCTAAAGTTCATCACTTTTAACAGGACGTGTCCTTCTTGACAACTCCATGATTCATTTAAAGTATTTGTACAATCTACTTAAACAAAGGTTTAACATTGTTACAAGTTCAGATCTTTTAATCAAATCCAATCCTCCCTTTGACAATTTAAAATGTCAAAATGTAATCACCTAAGATAGTCAAAACTAGTTACCGTAGTTGTCTCTTAGGCTTTCTTTGAGTAAATGTATCTCCTTATTTAGGTCTCACATTTATTATAAATGCTTGTATAGGAATAATGTGTTCGGCATTAGTCAAATCAATGTTAAGCGTTGTTAATTGTATTGTTAATTTAGCCAAATTTGCAAAATATTAGTCTTACGTTCTTTATTAAGGTCTACATCTCTTCATTTATTAGATGTCACGCGTTTTATACAACATTTAGTCGTGTGTTTTGATGAAAAGTTATAAAAATATATGTTACAGTTGGATTGCAATCATTGAACATGTGTATGAAATGTTTTATTAATGCTGACAAGTATGCCAGAATCGTGTTAAGGTGTTTTTGTTGTATCATACTCAACTTATGTTAAATAAATTTGTCCTGGTTCCGGCTGCAGCCTTGGCAAACACTCTGGTGACTGGTCTGCACGGACTTGGTCATGTTTTCTTTACTGGTGTCTTCACCTCCTCCAGTTCTGGTTCATGTCATCATGATGCCCCTAGAATTATCCAGAACAGAACACTTATCAGACTAGTTTTCTGCTCTTTGTCTCGGTGTCATTGTCAAAGTTTATTTTCTGCACAACACTGTCCTTGTTGGCTGGAACTCCGGTGCAACGACCGTGGCTACACCAGATACAGCTTCCTTCTTTCTGGATTTCTGCGTGAACCATGTCGATCCTCTCATGTTGAACTTCTGCTTGACCCGTGCGGATCCTCTCTCAATCTCGACTTTGCAGCAGGTGTAGCTGGTCACCAACTGGCCATGGACCTTCCAGAGCGAGCCCTTACGCCTCGCGTCATGTCGTTTTCGTCCAGGAAGACCCCGTTTTCCACCTCGTCTCCACTCATCTCCTTTCTCAGCATCTGTAGTGAAAACAAGCTTCCCTTCTCCTTTTCATTCATAACATTCTGGTTCGTGCTTAAGAAAAGAGTTTAGCAGAAAGTTGTTAACTGCTTAATATAAAAGCTGTTGTGTTAAAATTTTGTAAGTAAAGCTGAAACTACTCAATGTTCTGATTGTGATCCACCTCCCTTTTATAATTTCCTTTATTATTGTGGCGTTGTGCATCCATGCACTTTCATGCAGTTCATGCATAATTTTTGTTTGTTTGATTAGTATTGGTACTGATAACTGTAAGGTTCCATGCTTATCTTAAGTCATGCAATTGAATCAACCGTTTAGGTATTTGCTTCTTAGTCCATCAGATATTTCTTTGCCTCCTGTTGAAAGCTTTGGTCAATCTTACGAGTCTGACACTCGATTCCTGCTTAAAGATATTTATGGGAAAAAAACAATACAACAAAATACAGTATAGTCCTTCTATTAATTAATTATTAAGTAACCAATTAATCAATTAATTAATTAATTATTGTTTTACCATTAGCGTTTTTCTACCACATTGTATGCCTTAATAAACACTAAATACTGATAGTTTATTTGATACAACTAATAAATTCAGAGTATTGTTGTGTCTGTGTGTGATTAATACTTACTGAGCAGATTGATACTTACTGAGCAGAAATTTCAGGACATCAGCTTTATGGATCCTCTTCCGTATTTAGGAGCTGAAACAATAATCCTAACTGACCCTATCTTTTCACCTCAACAGTTTTTGCAAGCGCAGGAAAAATAGTTTGGTTATATCACAATAATTCATCATGCATGCACAGAACATCAATGTAACAAACTTCGTAACAAACATAACAGCTAAAGGAAAAATAGGTTAAACAAGTTGAAATGTCCACTGGAAGTCATCTGTCCGTGGACCTATCCTGTAAAAAATTACAATAGATATGGTTAGAAAAGTCAACATGAACAATACTGTTTGTACATTAATTCTTTTAACCATGCATTAATATAAAAGATTTACTTTAGTTTGTTGCAACATTTTGTCATCTGCAAAGACTATTTTAGTTGTATAGAACAATTCACTAAGTTTATCCGATTATGATGGGCGAGAAATATTAATTCTCTTCAGTGCACTGAAAACCCCAAATGCTACCGGTAGACTATATAGATTTGAATTATAATTAATAAATCAGCTTAAAACCAATTTACTCTGTCATTTCATGTATTCTTTTGTTCGACATCTTTCTCTTGTAGAAATTATCATTAATTGTTCCATTAAATATTCCTTAAACATAAACATTTTGCATTTATGGTCTAAACAAGTTCATTTATTTTGTTTTATTTATAAATTTTGTTCATTTTATGTTAGTTCTACTTTAACCAAAAACACAACACAAAACATTCTCTCACATAGCAACATACAAAATAGAAAATCGAAAAAATTGGCAGAAAGAAAAAATCTCATCTCATTTGCCCCCAACCACCAGTTCAAACAGCAGTGATCTGCCAGTAACAGAACCAAACGAACAACCCCTATCCAAATCTACAATCAACACAAATACACATTACACTCCGCACTACTTTAAAAACAAAACTATTTAACAATTCAGTTCTGATAGTTTCTTAATTACCTAAATGTGCAAACTGATCTGGCCTCCCTAACTTAACTGTAAAATTCTGATCATACAAACGTCTGTCCCCTTAAGTGTTTAACACAACACTAAATCTAAATCACTAAATCACTACACTAAATCCTCATTGCGCATGTAAACATTTGCAAACTCCACAAAGTATTTTTGGACATCAGCACTCAGAGTCCCACTGCTGTCGTAAACAGTGACTTTTCTGACTGCTTTGTGCCCTAATTAAAGCTCTAGTATACAAAATTTTAACTGCATTTCTGCACAGCACAGCAGTCAGCATTAATTTACCCAATTATTTATGTATTTATCTCAAACCCACTTAAGCCTACGGGCATTATTCCAACAACTTACAGACAAATTCGAGTACAACAATTTTACAGTGCTGTACCAAGTATTTGTCGAATATTTATAACAGATCAATCATGAAAGCACGTCTCACACGACAGCTGTTCCTCTTAAAAATGTCATAAGCTACAACAAACATCATAACTTTTAAAAACTTGAACTGCTTCTCTCTTGCTTCCCCCTATCTCCTGACTTCCTGTCAACCATTTGACCCTTTCTTATCTAATCTAGCCATCAGTAACAAACAAAGAATGTTCCTGACTATTGCACTCTGGTGCCTAACTTATTTAGAATCCAAGACCTGGTACATGACAATGAATATGTGATATGTTGTTACAATATATGTTAAAGTGTGTATGTTATTATCTGTCTAACACAATACTTTGTATGCATGAACGTTTGGTCAAACTATAACATGTGATTCAGACATTAGTTATAATTTACAACAATTTTGTATCTAAACGTTTATTTATCTGTAACATAAAATATATGATTTGTTGTAATAATTTTGTATACCTGGATGTAAATTGTATTTATTTATTTGTATGGCCACTTTCTTGTTTTAAAGTTGTTTCTTTTTGAACTATATGTACTGTTCACACGTTCTTTTTAGAAAACACAGCCTAAAATCCTCTGACCTAAAGATAAACTTTTGTTTAGATCATAAGTTGTTACATTAACATTTTACCTCGATGTGTTCAATTAAAAGGTCCTATTCTTATCCAGACATAATTGGCTTTAAAATTTAAAGTAATTTGTTTCAAGGAACATTTCAGTATGAAATCTGATCAGTTATTTATATATTACTAAATAGACTTTAAATAACAATTTCTCACAGTAAACATCCTCTCACTGTGTGTGTTTCCCGCTTTTCACCAGACGCAACATCGTTCATGCTGTTTGTCAGTTCCTGACAGTGTCCATTTCAGTTCACACTTTCATTGCGTGTGTCCAAAAGACTTCATGTGACTGAGTTCAGTCTCTCGGCTTCTGCAACAGATTACTTTCTTTTTTCAAAGTTGC
>JBBPBX010054734.1:0-23357 GCA_038048925.1 Garcialebias charrua | reverse complement strand
TCCACGACCAGGACGAAAACCACATTGCTCCTCCTGAATCCGAGGTTCGACTATCCGACGGACCCTCCTCTCCAGAACCCCTGAATAGACCTTACCAGGGAGGCTTAAGAGTGTGATCCCTCTATAGTTGGAACACACCCTACGGTCCCCCTTTTTGAATAGGGGAACCACCACCCCAGTCTGCCAATCCAAGGGAACTGCCCCCGATGTCCACGCGATATTGCAGAGTCGCGTAAGCCAACACAACCCCACAACATCCAGAGCCCTAAGGAACTCAGGACGAATCTCATCCACCCCCGGAGCCTTGCCACCGCGGAGCTTTTTAACCACCTCGGCGACCTCAGCACCAGAGATTGGAGAGCCCGACCCAAAGTCCCCAGGCTCCGCTTCCTCAGTGGAAGACGTGCCAGTAGGATTGAGGAGGTCTTCGAAGTATTCCGCCCACCGACTCACAACATCCCGAGTTGAGGTCAACAGCACGCCATCCCCACCATAAATGGTGTTGGTCGCGTACCGCTTTCCCCCCCTGAGACGCCGGATGGTGGACCAGAATCGCCTCGAAGCCGTACGGAAGTCATTCTCCATGGCCTCTCCGAACTCCTCCCACGCCCGAGTTTTTGCCTCAGCAACCACCCGAGCCGCATGCCGCTTGGACTGCCGGTACCTATCTGCTGCTTCCGGGGTCCCACAGGCCAAAAAGGCCCAATAGGACTCCTTCTTCAGCTTGACAGCATCCCTCACCGCCGGTGTCCACCACCGGGTTCGAGGGTTGCCACCACGACAGGCACCAACAACCTTGCGGCCACAACTCTGATAAGCTGCCTCGACAATAGAGGCGCGGAACATGGCCCACTCGGACTCAATGTCCCCCGCCTCCCTCGGAACGTGTTCAAAGCTCTCCCGGAGGTGGGAGTTAAAGCTCCGTCTTACGGGAGACTCTGCCAGACGTTCCCAGCAGACCCTCACAATACGTTTGGGTCTGCCAGGTCTGACCGGCATCCTCCCCCACCATCGGAGCCAACTCACCACCAGGTAGTGGTCATGTGAAGTTGACACCCCACCCACGTCAAAAATTAAAGCAAATAGTCTGAATGGTTAGTGCTCCGTTAGTGCTGGTTTGTGCCGTTAAAATTTTCGTTTGTGCTGCTTTGGTTTCGGAGATATTAAATATTATTTTTTAGGTCATCTAAAGGTCACCATCACCCCATACACCTCCAAAATGCACCGGAGTGGGCTAGTTTGTTAGTGCTCCGTTAGTGCTGGTTTGTCAGAGTCAGAGTCAGAGAGTCTTTATTGTCATTTGCACCGCATGTGGTACATGAGATGAAAACGAGATTATGTACACGAGGTCCCAGTTACATCCAACAACAAATGAAAGAGAAAAACAGTAATAACATCGAGAACTAACTAAGAAAAACATCAACTAGTAATACACTAAGCCTAATATAGTGGGAATAAACAGCAGCACGAACATGAGTTTGTATGAGCAGATGGTCACAGATGGTCACAGATGAACACAGCAACAAGAAAACATATCAGCATCACCATGATGTGATATTTTGCAGTGTTTATTTTAATTTAGTGTTACCGTGTGTAACGGTAACACGGTAACACGAGTGTTACCGTGTTGGAGGTTAGCATAGAGTTAGCACTGGGGCCGAGGGTCCGTCGAGCTCAGGTCAGACGGCGTTTAACCGTCGCGGTTGCGGGGGCACATCCCATGGGACCGACGCGTCGCCCGCACGACTTGGCTCCGGTCCTCCTTCTCCAACTGGGACGGTTTCCCCCGCCGGTGTTCTGGTGGACCGAGGCCATTGTCGCGTTAGCGAGATGCTAAGCTAACAGCATGCAAGACGGTTTGCTAAATAATGAAAAAAAAAAAACCCAGCTCTAACACACAGACAGTTGTACTCTAACATTGTTCTGACATAGTTTCACAAAATGATTTATGTAGAATATTTTGTTTACCGGCCAAAAGTACGACGTCTTCCAGAGCAGATCCAAAGCCAGACTCAGAGAGTGAAGGAGCTGCAGTCCAGCTTCTCCGATGAGATAAATCCTTCCCGTTTACTTTTTTTTTGATTAACTGAAACCTGCGCGTTGCCCAAACGTCTACCCGAATGGAACACCCACTGACACAACACGAAGTAACCATTGCAATTAATTAGAAATTAACAAAAAAAACAACGTGAAAAATGGACATCTATCAGAACGCGATCCAACTGCAGCATAGCCTACATGTGGGAGGGTCAAAAAGGACAACCCACAGATGTGACGTCACATGGGAACTATGTATAGAAATTGACTGAAAATGACTCCCTACACTCTACTTTATAGATCTGTGTCAGATTGAAATACTATTTCATATTTGAATATGTATGGAGGACCGAAACTGACATAGTTAGAAATAAAAAGTAGAAAGAAATATATTAATGGATGAATAAATAACTAAAACATATAAAAACCAATAAATAACTTAAAATGCACCAATTAAATAAAAAAGGAAACCTTTCCTGGATCAGCTCTTCTCCTATTGGTCAACAGACAGGATAAAGCAGGATCCACGTGCAGATGTCTGTGCTGCCTCAGTTTAGTTTAAGGTTTAGTTTAAAACAAAAGCACAGGTGTTTTCCTGTTTGCTTTGTTTTAAACTAAACTTTAAGTGCATATATTCATTTAATGGTCTATTTATATATTTCTGCTTTTATTTCTAATAATGTCAGTAAGTCCTCCATAAATGTTAGTATTTACCACCTTTTTGACTGTGTTTTAACTGTTACTGTACATTGTATGAAGAGCATTTTATGATGTAGGTTTAGTCAAAAATGACAAGAGGAAAGTTAGAGACATTCTTCATTTTCCAGTGGGTTTAGCAGAAAATGTACATATCAACAGCGAAACAGCAACAAAACATATAAATACAGTGCCTAAATGGTAAGCAGATGAGTTGTAAACAATTGAATTTTAAGTGTTTTGAACTGTGTTCACACAAAAAGCTGGGAACAGCTGGAATTCCTCAAGTCTCATATTTTGTGTGACTGATTGTACAGGCCTGTGGCCTTCTTAGAGGCCTTGATGATTGTAGATGACGGCTCCCACTTCAAGCATGGCTCCAAATCAGCCATCTTTCTAGCCATGATGGAGGAGAGGGTACCATCTAGTGCCAAGCTATTCCTAGTCTTTGTTTTGTTGAGGCCCACCACCGAAAAAACCCTCTCTGCATCAGCATTCGAATGTGGGAGGACGAGGACCAGCTTTGAGGTGCAGCAAGCCTTGGAAATCTGAGTACTCCTGTCAACTGTGACAAATGAACCAAGAATACAATGGAAATATGCTCCCAAGTGACGTTTTCTTTTAAGTCCTTTAGCCAATTGATCCCTGTATCACTGTATCTTCCATAGTGCTTCAAATGTACAGGTATCAGTAATGTTTGAGAGGCTATTTCTACTGTGTTCTTGGTGTTAAAAAATAAGCTTTACCTTATCTTTCCATATAGCCATTTCAGCCCAGAAACTCTACATTTCAAATTCTTCTGGGTGCTGCAGTGGTGGCAACGTCATTGTCTGGTACTCCAGAAACTCCTGCCAGTAGCTCATGCTCCTCTGGGGCCTCATGTATCAACCGTGCGCACGCACAAAAACCGTGCGCACGTCACTTTCCACGCAAAACCCCGTATGTATCAAAACTGAACTGAACGTGAATATCTGCGCACCTCCACGCAAGCTCCCCTGTTGGCGTACGCACGTTTCTGTGGTCTTTGTTCCTTTGGCGACACTTACAGGTGATTCTGAGAAACTGTGTCCATGATGTGAAAACAATCATTAATCCCACCAAACACACATGATTAACGATTATTACATCCACATGGACGCAATTAGATGAGTGGATATAAAAGCATGCGCCAAATAGTGGCAACGATATTGACAACAATGAGATGTGATTTCTTTAAATAAGAAGTTAACCAAGCTGTACCAATATGCCTACGTTTAGGTCAGTGTGTAGCGTGCTTGCCTTTAGTTCCAAAGGTCATGAGTTCGAATCTCGCATGGTACAACGTTTTTTTTTTTTTTCCTTCCAGATTTAAATACACATGAAAACTATTTACAAAACAAGAAATCGTCTGCTTCCTTTCATTTCATGTATTGTTCTATTTCTTGTTGTTTCATTAAATAGTTTTCCTGTGTTCTTTGAATCTGGAATAAACAAAATAAAAAAAACGTTGTACCATGCGGGAGTCGATCTCACGACCTTTGGGACGAAGGGCGTGCGCGCTCACCACTAACCTATACAGGCATGTAAGAGCAGCTTGGTCAACTTCTTATTTAAAAGTGGATGGTTTGTTTTGCGCTGAGCGTGCCAAATAAAGCCTTTTTCCGTGCTTCTCTGCCTCACTCAGAAGTGATTCCTGTTCACAGTCCGTGAAGTTCCTCTTTTTTCCACGTTCCGACATGATTTGCAATGGAGCAGAGACGACATTCCTGTCGTGCATGGCATATTTAAATGACTTTGCATATTTATACGGAGGCGTGTCAAAGGCGGAGTCGGCCACTCTCTCATGTGCGCTCAATTCCACGTTGATTGTGATGTACAAAAGGAATGTGCGTGGATACCGGTGTACGCACAGTTTGATAAATCTGGATTTTTTTGTGCGTAGACACTTTTCTGGATTTGACCGTACGTCACTTTTCAGTAAGAAATCCACGCAAGTCTTTGTACATGAGGCCCCTGGTCCATGGTAGGGGAGCAGGTGGGGAAACGTATGAGCAAAGAGTTACACGTTTTTTATTTTCTGATAGTCATCAACCAACAGCAGAAAATAAATAAAAGCATTTTAAAAGAAAAGCCACATAGGGAAATCTCATTTACATAAAGACAAAATGCCTTGTAAAATTCAAGATAAGTAGTAATTATTGAAAAACCCTAACCTCTCAACAAAGTAAAGGACGTCATCTATGCTGCATTCAGACCTCTGTCGAACATCAACATACGTTACATGTCTCAGTAGTGGTTCCTGTAGGGGCAGCTTCTTTATGGCATAGTCTAGAGCTCTGAGCAGAAATGTTAAAGCAGCCTCATGGAAGTTATTTGTTGTGGTGTGATGTCTCCATCATCTAGCAACTTGTTCAGCTTAGCCCTGGTGGTGAAGCCAATGTTCAGCTTTCTTCCTGCCAAACAAATAGAGCTAACATAAATACTGTGTTATGCTAATGATCAGAGAGACATATTGGACAAGAAGTCATGTTAGGCTGATTGGTAACTCTAAATTGACCCTGGGTGTGAGTGAAACAGGTCCCTCTTGTAAATGAGTCCCCGTGGCTCAACGAGGCTAGCCTGTATAAATAAAGGTTGAATGAATGTGGTGTTGGGCTACTGGGAAAGTCATTCTTAATAAAATTAATAAAACTTAGCAGGTTTCTCATCAGGAGGTGAGCACCATATTGGGTTCCCCCATACTCACTTGTAATATTAGTTATCAAAAATAATCATGAATAATTTGCTGAGAGTTGCTGCTCTTGGGGGACACTGTTTGTTGCTGTTCTTCTGCCTGTCCTGTCTCCTGGTCTTCCATGTATTCTTCTGTTGCTCTTCTGCTTGTTGTTGTTCTGTTGGTTGTGTTTCTCTCTGTCTTTTCTGATTTTGTTCGTTTGTTAAATAAAACAAAATGCTTTGCTTTTGTCCCACCGATGGTCTTATTTTACTGGACATTTTAGAATCCTTTAAAGGATTTAAATGGTTAATCATCATGCTGGTTTAATAAATGTACTCAGTTAACAAGATACCATTATCTACTTGTGTTTATTCTTAATTTTCAATTCAATCTTACCTGCTCTTGGTGTTGCTAGGCAGACATCCGGCTAGCCAAACGTGCTAAATAAACCATATACTGTACAGTAAGTAATATGGTTCATTTAGCACGTTTGGCTATCACACTTTATTTCCCTAGTTTGTCTGCTCCGTGCATCTAATTTTTCCTTTCTTTCTAACATGTTTGATATTAATGTAATTTAATCCACTCACCTTTCCTCCTGGGAAGACCGCAAACACCGAGCTACATCTGCTTCGTCAGTAACTTTCTGCTCTGTGGAAACTTTCTGCAAACTGTTGCAGGTATGTAACAGGTGGCACCACAGGGTGTCACCATTTCCCTGTGATCTAAGCCTCCATAAAAGGGAAGTTGGCAGTGTTGATGACAGTGCAATTTCCTGTGTGGCCAGGTGTGTTGGGTGCACACATGCTGGGGTGCATGCGCTTGTGGTAAGTTTTGAAGTTTGTTTTTAAAAGTATTGGTTGTTTTTAAAAACAGTTGATTTTTATTCTGGTGTGTGATGTGTTTGTACCAGGACTACCTGGGTGTGGGGTAATTCGACGCCACAGGTAGGCCTGCAAGTTTCAGGACCACAAGGTTTTAAAGAGGAGATTGAAGCAGGACTGCCTGGGTGTGGGGTAGTTCGACGCCACAGGTAGGCTTGTTGGTTTCTGGGTTTTAGATTGTATTATATGGTTTTGTTCTTTATTTTTGTCTGGTAGGGCCACACTTTTCTGTGCCATTTGGGATCTGCTGTGACTGGGTGTGGGCTTATCAGACGCCGCAGGTGCGCAGTGATTTTTAAATTGTTTTAAGAGTGACTCTATTAAAGTTTTGTATTTAATAAATTTGTCTTGGTTTTTTACAGTTGATCACTGTCACCTGCTGTCCTTAAAGTTTTTGTCTTTTGTTGGTCTGCCTAGTTTTTTGAATTGTATTTTTTTTTTTGGTCTCTGTAGTGCATGTGAGGGCAGCTGACTGTTTTAAACATCTTGGGTCACTTCCTAAATATTCTGTACTGTTAATTTTAAATCAAACCATTTGTCTATATTAAAATAAATATCATTATTGTAAATCATATTTATTCTCAGTGTTTAAAGCTTCAGTATGTAGCTTTTTTTATGAACATATTTCTTCACTCTGTCACTACCTCCTGACAGACTGATGTTAGCCAGGTAATCTCTGAAAAAAAATTATGTCCCCTTGCTTCTCCAGGTGGTAAATAAGCATTTCTAAAAAGAAAAGGTGACCCGCCATTTTCCAGCCAATAAAAACAGAGCTTGAATTTGAATCAGCCAATAAAAACAGAGCTTGAATTTGAAATTCAACAGACCACAAGGGGGCAGAGCCACATATGGCTCTGAGGGGGAGGGATCAGAATGCTTTGCCTGTTGAAAATATTTCTAAGTGCTGCAGTTCTACAGAAACTGCATACTGAACCTTTAATTGTTCCTTTTATCGGCTCATAACAGGTAGATGGAAGGTTGGAGCAAAAATACGGACTGGATAACAACGTGGATGTGCTTCACAAGGGTTGTGGTGAAAACGTGGAGCGGACTTATGTATTTTCCCAATGGCTGGTTTTCCCAATGGCTGGTCCGGGGCCTTTCTGTGTAGAGTTTGTATGTTCTCTCCGTGACGCAAAGAAGCGGGTAAAAGATGAATGGATACTCGAGTTTCCTCTCAAAGACCAAAAACATGTTGCTGCATGTTTGACAGGTAACTAAATTGTCCCTAGGTGAGAGAAAGAATGAACGTTTGTCTCTGTCTCTGTGATGGACTGGAGACCTGTCCAGGTGTCCATCTCACACAGTGCTGGCTGGATGGATGATGGATGGATGGATGGATGGATGGATGGATAAGAGAACTTTATAGATCCTACAGGAAATTGTTGTGCCAGAGTTTCAGGACAAGGTTCAAATTATTATGTTTTTTCCTCCAAAATTTCTTATCATTTCACCACATGTGGTGGAACAAAATACACAGGGTCCCAGTTACATCCAAGAAAAATACAAATTGTAAAGAGAAATATTAAAAAGATCTAAGATATGAACTAAGAAATACACTAAGCACTAATAGATCGATAACATTACACTGAACAGCAGCACAAACATGAGTCTGTGTGAAGAGATGAGCACGCATGAACATGGCAACATGAAATCGATCAGCAGCAACATCAAACAGATCAGCAGCAACATGAAACAGATCAGCAACATAAAACATCAGTGGCAACATGAAACAGATCAGTGGCAACATGAAACATCAGCGGCAACATGAAACAGATCAGCGGCAACATGAAACAGATCAGCAGCAACATGAAACAGATCAGCAGCAACATGAAACAGATCAGCAGCAACATGAAACAGATCAGCAGCAACATGAAACAGATCAGCAGCAACATGAAACAGATCAGCAGCAACATGAAACAGATCAGCAGCAACATGAAACAGATCAGCAGCAACATGAAACAGATCAGCAGCAACATGAAACAGATCAGCAGCAACATGAAACAGATCAGCAGCAACATGAAACAGATCAGCAGCAACATGAAACAGATCAGCAGCAACATGAAACAGATCAGCAGCAACATGAAACAGATCAGCAGCAACATGAAACAGATCAGCAGCAACATGAAACAGATCAGCAGCAACATGAAACAGATCAGCAGCAACATGAAACAGATCAGCAGCAACATGAAACAGATCAGCAGCAACATGAAACAGATCAGCAGCAACATGAAACAGATCAGCAGCAACATGAAACAGATCAGCAGCAACATGAAACAGATCAGCAGCAACATGAAACAGATCAGCAGCAACATGAAACAGATCAGCAGCAACATGAAACAGATCAGCAGCAACATGAAACAGATCAGCAGCAACATGAAACAGATCAGCAGCAACATGAAACAGATCAGCAGCAACATGAAACAGATCAGCAGCAACATGAAACAGATCAGCAGCAACATGAAACAGATCAGCAGCAACATGAAACAGATCAGCAGCAACATGAAACAGATCAGCAGCAACATGAAACAGATCAGCAGCAACATGAAACAGATCAGCAGCAACATGAAACAGATCAGCAGCAACATGAAACAGATCAGCAGCAACATGAAACAGATCAGCAGCAACATGAAACAGATCAGCAGCAACATGAAACAGATCAGCAGCAACATGAAACAGATCAGCAGCAACATGAAACAGATCAGCAGCAACATGAAACAGATCAGCAGCAACATGAAACAGATCAGTAGCAACATGAAACAGATCAGTAACTACATGAAACAGATCAGCAGCAACATGAAACATCAGTAGCAACATGAAATAGATTAGTAACAACATGAAACATCAGTAGCAACATCAAACAGATCAGCAGCAACATGAAACAGATCAACAACATGAAACCGATCAGCAGCAACATGAACTGATCAGTAGCAACATGAAACATCAGTAGCTACATGAAACAGATCAGCAGCACATGTCAACCATCAAGTGGCATTACAGTGATTTTTTTTTTTTTTTACAGGAATTATCCTTATTAGGGATTCATGATTCCAACACAGGGTTGTTCAACTGTTGGCCCGCGGGTGACTTCAATCGGGCTCACTATATAAAAAATACAAAAAACATATTTATTTTGCGGGTTCTGAGTTCTGTTAATTACATTTATGATTCATTGTAATACATTTAAAAAGTAACATCATTGTAAAACTTGGTTTATTAACATAATGACTAATGGCTGGATGTCCCCGAGCTGCTGGCTCTCAGAAACTGTACCCCAACGAGGAGTTTTTTTTTAGTAGCCCTGGTCTAACAGCCTCAGGGTAGAAGCTGTTCCTCAGTCTAATGGTTCTACACTTAATGTTCCTCAACCTCTGTCCTGAGGGGAGTGGGGCAAAAAGTGTGTGTGCTGGGTGAGTGGGGTCCTTCATGATGCAGGTGGCTCTCTTCCTGCATCTGGAGGTGTAAATGTCTGTGATGGTGGGGAGACTGACTCCAACATCTTCTGTGCAGCCTTCACCACTCTCTGCAGAGCTTTTCTTTCTGCAGCTGTGCAGCCTCCATGCCACACATTGATGCTGGAGCACAGGATGCTCTCCACTGCACACCTGTAGAACGAGGTGAGAACTGGGCTGCTCAGACCAGCTCGTCTCAGCCGTCTGAGGAAGTAGAGTCTCTGCTTTCTTGATCAGGCTGGTGGTGTTGTTCATGTGTACACCCAAGTACTTTTAGTTGGAGACCACCTCCACCACATATCCTCTTATGTTCAGTGGGGTGTGGGCTTGTTTATTCCTTCTGAAGTCCACAATCATCTCTTTCGTCTTCTTCACATTGATGTGAAGGTTATTCTTCTTGCACCAGCTCTCCAGGTGTTGCACCTCCTGCCTGTATCTGGACTCATCATTGTTTGTGATTTCCTTTGTGCCCAAAGGAACATACGCAAGGAATCATTCAAAAATATTAAAAATAACAGAATATAAAAATACCATCATTAAGCTCTAAACAGGTGCAGACAGAAACATTAAAGAGTTTATTGTGCAGAAAGGGGGAGAAGTTGAAAAGTTTGAAGGACTTTCTGTTCTATGGAGCACCTCGGTGGTCTCAGTCTACGACTGAAGATTCTGCAGTCAGAGTCCAGGGTGTCATGCAGGGTGTGTGACGTGTTGTTCAGGATCTGGAGCAGGTTCCTCAGCATCTTCTGCTCCGACACCTCTGTCAGAGACTGCAGGTCCACTCCCAGAACTGAACCAGGTCTTCATGAGCTTATCGAGTCTGTTGGCTTCAGCTTTCTTCACCCTGCTGCCCCAGCACACCACAGAGGAGAAGAATATTGTTGTGTATTCAGTTACTGCACAAATGCACCCTGATAAGACAGAACGTACGGTTGAATTTGCCTCACGTTCACTCACACCTGCTGAACAAAAATATTCCATTGTGGAAAAGGAAGCGTTAGCTTGTGTGTGGGCAGCTGAAAAATGGAGAGTTGTGCTGTGGGGGACAAGATTCACACTGCGCACAGATCATCAGGCCCTGACCACACTGCTAGCTACGAAAGGACTGGTATAAGGAATGCGTGTTGCAAGGTGGTCAGCCCGACTCCTGTGTTTTACATATGATGTGGAGTATCGCCCCGGTGCACAAAGTCATGCTGCTGACTGCCTCTCCCATCTGAAGAAAACAGAACCAGTGAAGGAGCCTGGGTTGGTAGCTTTGCTAACTAAGAACTGAAAGCTCTCTCAGTGAAGGACTTCACTGTGGCATGTGAACTATGTCCAGAACTTACTGCTCTGAGGCTGCAAATGATAAAAGGATGGCCCAGAACAGCAAAATCCTTACCTGCACTGATTTAACCTTACTTTGCTGTCAGAAATGAACTTTCACTTCAGGACGTGACCGTGTACAGAGGACCTCAGCGACGGTTGGTTCCTGTGGCCCTAAGGAAGCAGTTGGTGAGCCTGGCACACGAGACACACCAAGGCATCGTCCGCACCAAACAGAGACTGAGAGACTTGTACTGGTGGCCGAGCATGGACGCGTGTGTGCAGGAGAGCATCAACACATGTGTGACATGCCAGATGAACGACAAAAGTGCTAAAACACATGTGGCACCACTTCAACCAGTTCCTCTGCCGGATGGACCGTGGCAGAAAGTGGGAGTCGACATTGTGGGACCGTTCGAATCAGCTACGTGGGATTGTCGTTATGCAATAACACTGATTGACTATTACACAAAGTGGCCGGAAGTCGCTTTCACTCCTTCCATTACCACAACAGCAATCACCACGTTCCTGTCTACATTATTCTCCAGGTTTGGAAACCCGACTGAGCTGATAAGTGATAATGGGACACAATTTACATCCTGTGAGTTTGCAGAATTCCTGTCAGTGAGAGACATCACACACAGAAAAGTTTCTCTGTACTATCCTCAAGCTAACGGCGCTGTGGAACGCTGGAACCGTGTTCTGAAGGAAACACTCCTCAGAGCAGAACAGACAAGGAAACCGTTCGTACAGGAGTTCCTGTTCACATACCGTGCAACACCACACAGCACTACAGGAGAGTCACCATTTCAGCTCATGTTCAACAGAAGGATGCGCACAAAAGTGAATATTGGACCAGCTACTAAATCCACCCTTATGCCAGAAGAAGAACTACGTGACCGTGTTGCCTCCAGACAAAGAAGATTAAAGACTTACACAGATGCAAAGCGAGGTGCACAAGTACCCAAGATTGTAAAAGGAAGCCTGTTCGAGTGAGGAAGCCCTTTCATGTTAAAAAAGGACTATCAAAATTTCATGCACCTGCCAGAGTGATGGACAAAGTGAGTGCAAGCTCATATGTGTTAGAGGATGGATGCACCTGGAATGCATCTCATCTCTCTCTGGTTCCAGAAAGTGCAACAGACATTGTTACTGATTCTGCTCCTCCAGATCCTGATCCAGGACCTTCAAAACAACTGAATGAGAAAACACCAAGACCTGCTAGAGTTAGAAAGAAGCCTGCCTGGCTTAATGATTATGAGCAGTAATCATTATTTAGTGGTTTGGATGAAAAAGAGAAAACACATTACAAGCAAATGAAAAATGCTGTAAGAATGCAAAAGTGACTGAAATGCACTGAAACTGTTTATATTCAAAGTTTGAGTAATGTCACTTCCACCTCTTCTTTACAGCATTAATGAATTCGTTGTACTGCTAGTGTGTAGTCAGTTTTAATGGAAATCTTCTTATTACACTTCACTTTCGTTGTCACTGACACCAACACTACCGTCGAACTAAAAATACAACATAAACTTAAGTGAGACGGTGTCATGAATACAATCTTGACATAAAAATGATATAACATATAAATACCTCGCTGGCTGACCCTTCCTTTTGAGGTAGAAATGAGAGTAATAAAGAACTTCTTAAACTTAAATTACTTTTGTACAGCTACTTGCTAATATCATGTCTTCATAGCAGTACGGTACAACTTCTTTCTTTGGTTGCCTAGCAACATGCTGGAAAGCACTTCCTACTTTTGCCTTTCAAAATAAGAGTCATAACAAAAGAATGTGCATAATACAAAATAAGACATGTAAACTAAAACTATGGCAGTAAAACTCCCACCAAATCACTAACCTATTGTGATTTCACTTCAAACATATAACATTACAATAAAATATATTTACATTTTAGCATTTACTCTGCTTCTAGTAACACAGTTTTATGAACTGGTCTATCAAGATACACTGGGTTGACAGTCCTTTTTCCATCCTTATTCAAGGTTGAGTCACTCATCAACAGCTTCACCTTCCTGATCCTTCCATCTGCGCTTAGGTATACCTCTGTTACTCTTACTAGTTTCCACTTGTTCCTTGGAGAATTGTCTTCTTGAAGAATAACAATGTCTTTTACCTTTCCATTCCTTTTCTTTCTTTGCTAGATTTGTCTCTTTGACAAATTTTGAAGATCTAGAAGCCAGGATTTCCACTCTCTGTAGAGCTGATCCGAAAGGGGCTTGTCCCATCCGACATTCTCCTGATATAACTGTTGCAGGATTTGTTTTCCTTTTAGGATGAAGGGTGCCACAAATCCCAGGGGATCATACACTGACGCCACTGTCCACAGGATTCCTCTTCTTGTCATTGGGTGTTTTTTGACAGTTATTCTGAATTGAAACTCATCAGAAGAAATACACCACTGAACACCAAGTGCTCTTTCCATCAGTGGCTCTCCAAGCGCTAGATCCAAATCTTTAATACTGTCAGCACACTCCTCTCTGGGCAGCGACTTTAACACATTGTCACTGTTTGATACGAACTTGTGTAATCTTAGTTTTCCTGTGTTACACAGCTCTCTTGCTTCCTTGACTAGTTTTATTGCTTCTGTGTCTGATGTAACACTTACAAGTCCATCATCTACATAAAAGTTTCTTTGAATGAACTTCACTGTGGTTGGAGAGAACTTTCCCTCACCTTGTGCAGCTAGATGTTTTAAACCAAAATTGGCGCAACCAGGTGAAGAAGCTGCACCAAACAGGTGAACCTTCATGCGAAAGACTGAGGGGGGAACACTTAGATCCCCATGCTCCCACCATAGAAAGCGTAAATAATCCTGGTCTTGAGGTGCTACATGGAACAGGTGAAACATGCGCTCCACGTCACACATTAAGCCACTGAGCCCTTCCTGAACCTACAGAGTACTCCCACCAAAGCGTTTGTTAGGTCAGGCCCTGTAAGCAGGTGTTCATTTAGCGAAGTGTCTTGATATTGTGCAGAGCAGTCAAAGACTACACGGATCTTGCCGGGCTTTTGAGGGTGATATACCCCATGGTGGGGAATATACCAGGCAGGGGTATTACAAAGTTCCTTCTCTGTTACTTTCTCTGCGTCATCGCGTGCAACAATGTCCTCCATGAACTTTGCATAGTCTGAGTAGTACTTTTGATCCCTTATGAATCTGCGTTTGAGACTGCTTAAGCGTTGCATAGCACTTGACATGTTATTGGGAAGATTTGGTCTGTCACCTTTGAAAGGCAGGGGCATTTCATAATGTCCATCTTGCTTTTGTGTAATTCCTTCTTGTAGCTTTCTTATGAAGCAGACATCTTCTTGTGAAATGCTCGTCTCTTCCACTGCTCTCTCTATAAAATCTGATTCAAGTGCTTTGATTACATCTGGACCTGTTACTTCTTTTATTTGTGTCTTGCAGATATAATGAACTTTATTCTTTAGCTTTGTGGTTGGCTCAGTCTCTGGTATTACTTGCTTTACAGTGATGCGATGACTTACTCCAATTACATCGCTGCCTGTGTCACTTGAGTCACAGTAACTTATGATGCTCCAGCCCAAATCTGTTTTCTGGGCATAAGGCTGGCTTTCTTCACCACATATGACTTCTCTGGGCATTAAGGCTTGTGTGCAGTTGTAGCCTAGTAGGAGTCCTATCTCACAGTCCAATGGTGGAGCAATGTGTTCAGTGAGATGCTCCAAATGTGGCCATGACCTTGCCGTGTCTGGAGTAGGAATATGGCTACGATTGGCAGGTATAAAATCACGTGTGTAGGCAACTGGCACAGTGAGTTTCTTTTCGGAAAACAATCCTCTTATTTGCAAAGCTTCAAGTTTTGTACATGGTACAGTTGTTTTCTTGGATGACATTGTAGACAATTTGAGCTTAACTTGGGTTTTGGCTGTGTCCAGATTGTTCGCTACTTCATCAAGAATGAAGGACGAATCACTCTGTGTGTCCAGTAGAGCGTAGGTAAGTATTTCTTTGCTTGGCTCATTTTGTGTGGATACATAGACAGGTACTATTGCAGACGTCTGTGTGTTTCTACTTTCATGAGTCACTCTGTTAGACGTACTTTCGTTAACCGTGTCTAGTGACTGTGTTACCTGTTGCTGAGTTTCCTTCCATTCAGCTACTTCTTGTTCTTTAGGTTGTTCTTTCTTTGTCTCGTGTTTTTGTCTTTCTTCATGCAGACATGTGGGATGTTGTCTTGAGCACGTGTTGCATGTCATCCGATTGGTGCAGTTCTTGGAGAAGTGACCACTATTTAGACAGCCAAAACATAGTTTTTCACCTTGAATGAACTTGACTCTCTCAGTAACTGGTTTCTCAGTGAACTTACGACATTTGTGTAAGCTGTGTCCTGCTCTTTTACAATACACACAAGAGATCATGCTTCTTTCTGTAGAGTTAGTTGTAAATATTTTCGCTGTATCTTGCTTCTTATGAATGAGTGTAAGTTGAGGTTTTGTCTTTGGTTTGTCAAAGTCACTTTGTCTTATAGCTTGAAATGATGTAATGGGATTACATGCAATACTTGCCTCCATTGAAAGGAATGTTACAAAGTAACTGAAACGTGGGAACTGTTTGTGCTCCAGCTGGTACACTGTAGCCTTCCGGTTCCATCTGTTGCTTAACCAGTCTGGCAGTTTAGCAGCAAGTCTTTGATTCTCTATTCCATCATTGAGGATGTTCAGATTATCATTGGTAGACATTGCAGATTGGCAGCTTTGTAAGAAATCCACAAACTTTCTTAATTCTGCACTGTCTTTACCTTGGAGCTTTGGCCATGTATGCAGCTTGTCCCTGAAGGCCTTAGCAATGACAAAAGGCTCTCCATAACGTTCATTGAGCATATTCCATGCTGCCATATAAGAGTCTTCAGAGCCAATCAGAAAATAGCCATCTAAGGCTTCTTTAACACATCCACCTACATACTTCTGTAGGAAAAATATCTTTTCTGCTGTGGGAATGTTCTTTCTCTCTATTAGAGTCTCAAAAGATGCTCTCCAATATTTAAACTTAAGTGGATCCCCACAAAATACTGAGGGCTCTGGAATCGGTAGCCTATTAGCTGACATGGCTTCTGCTAAAACCTTTACAAGCTCACCTGTGCTCTCGTGAATGACATTTAGCTGTTGTGGTGGTTGTGTGGGTTGATTAGCAGTGTCTTTGAACTCAGTTACCTGTATGTTTGCAGGATTCGGACTGATGCTTTCTTGCTTCACTGAAAAGTAGTCTTCTTCATAAACTTGTAATTTTGCCTTTGCTGCATTGAGTTTTTTCAGAATTTCCAGTCTTTCAATTTCCTTTTTTAAGTCCTCGGCTGACTTTCTCCTTGCAGCACTTTCCGCTTGTTGTCTCTTTATCACAGCCGCCTTCTCCTTTTCTCTTTTTAACTTGCGTTCAGTTTCCTCTCTTTCTTCTAGATGGCGTTGTGACATTGCAGCAGCTTCTTGTTCTGCAATTATGCATTTGTTTTCTTCTTCTATGGTTTGCATTTTTTCTCTAAATTTCTCTTGTTCAGCCATTATCTTAAGCACGGCCTTTGTGGCTTCATACTCTGCCATAGCTTCTTGTCTTTTGGTGGAGGAGCCATTAGAAATAACTGTACTGGCCTTAAACGGATTATAAACTGAGACAGTATCTGAGCTAGAAGATGTAAATACAGAACTAGCATCAGGCCAAACAATCTCCTCCTTATTTATTCCCTCAACATAACATTGGATGTTTTGGAAAACTACCTTAGTCACTGATATGCCTTTGTCTAACTTGGAACGCACATCATGGGGTGGTCCATCCATTGCTCTGTATTGATCATAAATATCGTTAAGAGCGGCTAGTTCTCTTTGCACAATGTCCATATGACCTTCAAGAATGTCAACTGGATCTCCTTTTATAACAGATTTTTTAGCAACCTTGATTAATGCCTTCCATCTGTCATAAGTACTTTCAAAATGACGTTGCAACCCCTGTAGTTTTTCTTTATGAAATTGTCTTCCTTTTCCTGTTAATATGCGAGATCTTTCACTTCTACGCAGCTCTTTTTGCCCAATTTGCACTAAAGAGGTTTCATCTGCTTGCTGTGCTTTGGCAGCTTGTTCTGCACTGGCATCTTCTATTTCTGTGTCATTTGTTTCTGACATTTTGTTTTACTTGAGCTGTTATGGACTTTTACTCTGTGAAATGTCTTTTTATCTTGACTTAAACTATGAGCTTTGTTGCATTACTTCCCTTCTTGTTAACTTGTTGTGCTGCTGTTGTCAAGCTTCACACAGTTCCTTGTTGTTACTCCTTCCTTGTGTCACTTTCCAAACATGAACTTAAATGTCTGGCTTCTGGACGTCTTTATGAAGAAGCAGCAGTTGAACATGTGACCGTTAACATTTGCAGCCGTTGGTCTTTGGTGCAATGACGCAATGTCGCCACCAGAGGTCAGGGCATTCATGCAGCTCCGTTCCTTTTCTTTGTCATCAAGTTTGACTTTGTCATCGAGTTCGACTGTCACTTCCACCTCTTCTTTACAGCATTAATGAATTCGTTGTACTGCTAGTGTGTAGTCAGTTTTAATGGAAATCTTCTTATTACACTTCACTTTCGTTGTCACTGACACCAACACTACCGTCGAACTAAAAATACAACATAAACTTAAGTGAGACGGTGTCATGAATACAATCTTGACATAAAAATGATATAACATATAAATACCTCGCTGGCTGACCCTTCCTTTTGAGGTAGAAATGAGAGTAATAAAGAACTTCTTAAACTTAAATTACTTTTGTACAGCTACTTGCTAATATCATGTCTTCATAGCAGTACGGTACAACTTCTTTCTTTGGTTGCCTAGCAACATGCTGGAAAGCACTTCCTACTTTTGCCTTTCAAAATAAGAGTCATAACAAAAGAATGTGCATAATACAAAATAAGACATGTAAACTAAAACTATGGCAGTAAAAAGTAATATTGTTTCATCCATCCATCCATCCATCCATTTTCTTCCGCTTATCCGGGGTCGGGTCGCGGGGGTAGCAGCCTAAAGGCTGAGTTAGACTCGCGCTTTGGTCCGCAGGCTGGAGCGCGCACGCTGCGCGTGCACTGTGCCGTGCGGCGAAATGCGTTTACAGTGTCGCCTCTGTGTTTATGGTTGTCGCACGGCGGCGCATGGCAAAGTGCTGTTCTTTTACGGACCAGCAGGAGGCAGTACCCTCTAAAACCTGTGCATATGTTGCAAGAAAGGTGTAGAAGAAGAAATCTACCGTAGAAGAAGAACTGTTTGACGTCACACAACAAAAACAAATAGCTTTCTGCTCGCGTGCTGAACTGTTGTCTTTATTTGCGGTTTTAATGCATGGAGTCAGCGGAGGAGAAAGCGATCACGTGACTTTTGGCGAAAAAACAAAAGAAAAGTCCGACTCCAGATCAGGAATGAAGGATAATTTAATACATTTTGTGTCACAAAACATTCCTCCATGCGTCGCGACTCCGTCTCCACGACCACAGCGGCGCAAACAGCTGCAGGCTCCGGCGTGAAGAGGGTGAAGGCTGTCGGTGAGGACCTGTCAATCAAATCGTAGCGCCCACCGCGCGCGCGCAGGGCTTGCGGAGTTTCAAAAATTCAGAGGTGCACGGCACGCGCTAATCCCCTGCGCGGGGCCAACGCGCAGGGGCGGGGACTGTGAAATTGCGTCACTTTTGGAGCGCGCACCCTCGCGCGCTGCGCGCACCCTCGCGCGCTGCGCGACGCGTCAAGTATGAATCTAGCTTAAGTAGGGAGGCCCAGACTTCCCTCTCCCCAGCCACTTGAAGCAGCTCCTCTGGGGGAATCCCAATATTGGTTCATGTATTTTGAAAAGGTTTACTGAAAAAAAGGTTGATGAGAAACTTGGTAAGAGAAAAGAAAAGCTGTTTATTCAAGGGAAGCTTAAAGCTAAAGTAAAAAGGTTTGAGTTATAATTTTGCTGATAAAGATAGATGTACATGACACAGTTTACAGGTGATGTGATTTACAATGGTTATTACTGTTATTATTACTATTAAGAGTTATTCATACTCCTTAATGAAGAGAAGCAGCTTGTTAAGAATGCATAATTTTACTGTTTTGAGAAGATTTCTGTTTCTGCTTACTGGTAAGTTTCTTTTAAACAAAGGAGAAATATGTTGTGTATTCAGTTACTGCAGAGGAGTTGGAGTAAAAGTATGGTTCTGTGAAGTTCATGCCTGCATCCTGCTGCATTATTCCCTCGTGATATTGGTACACCATAAAGATGCTGGAGACCACAGAGTGGTTAAACATCCGCAGCATGGTCCTGCAGATGTTAAAGGACCCGAGTCTCCTCAGAAGTGTCAGCCATCCGACCACAGCATCCATTAGTTTCTTTCATGCCCAGGTGGAGAGGAAACTCACACAAACTCAATAAAAATCAAAATACTAAGTAAATTCTAGTTACCATTTAATGTTGATAAGGCAGGAAACATTACAGAGGCTGAGATGTCCGTCTGTCCCGTCTTGACCCAGACACCTCAGCCCTGAGCGTGTAATGTTTCCTGCCTTAACATTAAATGGTAACTAGAATTGACTTCTTTTGGTTTTTATTGAGTTTGTGTGAGTTTCCTCTCCACCTGGGAATAAAATAAACGAAAGGATGCTGTGGTCGGATGGCGGACTGAGGAAACAGGACGCTGTCCTGTGGTGGTAATAATAATAATAATAATAAACTTTATTTGTATAGCACCTTCCTACAATGCCTTGCATTGACCAAGGTGCTTAACAGGATAAAAAGATGAATAAACTGGAACAATAAATCAATGAAAATAGAATAAGAAACAACAGCAATAAAAGAAGGCAATGGAAATAAAAAATGCTACATACTAAAATAACACAAGTAATAAAAGTTACACACTGAAAGCTTTTTTGAACAAGTGGAAATAAAAAGGCAATGGAAATAAAAAATGCTACATATTAAAATACCAAAAGTAATAAAAGTTACACACTGAAAGCTTTTTTGAACAAGTGGGTCTTCAGTCTGGTTTTGAACAGAGTCAGATCAGAGGTGGCACGCAGCTCAAGGGGGAGACTGTTCCAGGCTTTTGGGCCGGCAACAGAAAATGACCGGTCTCCCCATTGTTTGTACCTTGAGCGAGGCACCTCCAGCAGGTGTTGACTGGCAGATCGTAAATCTCTGCCGGGCTGATGGGCTTTCAAAAGTTCTGAGATGTACAGAGGAGCAAGTCCATTCAGAGCTTTGAAAACAAACAGGAGCAGCTTGAACTGTATCCTGAACTGAACCGGGAGCCAGTGTAGAGAGGACAGGACAGGAGTGATGTGTTCATATTTTCGTGTGTTGGTCAAAAAGCGCGCGGCAGAGTTCTGTACAAGCTGTAAACGGGAGATGGAGGATTGATTAATACCAACATACAAAGCATTACAATAATCAAGTCTGGAGGTCACAAAGGCATGGATGGCCTTCTCCAGATCACCACGGCTGAGAAATGACTTTACTTTGGAGAGCAGACGGAGCTGGAAAATGGTGGTGTTGGTGTCAGCTGTCCAGTCCAGTTTATTGTGTCTTGGTGGACCTCCAGGTACTTGTAGCAGTCCACAGTGTCCACCTTAGTACCCTTGATTTTGACTGGGTTGGGTTTGATCTTCTTGTAGTCCACCTGCAGCTCTTTAGTTTTTCCAGTGTTTGATTTATCAGGGAAATATATTTTGTTTAATTCTCTGGTTCCCAAACCAGGTGGTGGTTTTAACTTTTTATAAACAATGAATAAATGGAGCAGATTTAAAAAGAGAAGGTTCTGATGGATTCTGATCCATGATGGTCTCATTTTGTGTCTTTCGATGTGAACACAGAGGTGTTTGATCAAGAATAAAACCATAATATTACTCTAATAATCCTCATTTTTATCAAATACAAAACTTGTGCATTATTTATGGCTTTCCGTTTTTAAAATCCATCCATCCAAGTTGGGTCACGGGGCAGGTAACTATCCTAAAGATTTTAGGGATCTTCTTCTTCTTCTTCGATGGTGTTTTCTGGCAGTTTACAAACTCGGTGTATTACCGCCATCAACCGGACGGAGATGTAATTCAAGAGTCTATGTACTTTCAAAAAAAAAAAAAAAAAAAAAACTAAATCCTGTCAGCTAATTTTGTAACTTTCAAATATTTAACAAGTGCTTTAGTTATATCCTGTGACTGATTTTTCTTCAATAAAGTAACCATTGTCACCGAACTCCCCATTACCCTTTCCAGTGCCTTCCTTTCTTTATCATATTTCTTACAATAAATCAACACATGTTCCACTCCTTCCAGTTCCCCACAATTAGAGCAGTCACCTGATGGATGTTTTCCTATTATCTTTAGACCACTATTTAATGTAGTGTGCCCAATCCTCAACCTGTTAATCCATACTTCCTCTCTCCTAGACATTAAACTACTATCGTCACTTAGGAGTACCTCCTTCTGTATGTTATGTAAATGTCTTCCTCTTGCCTCTAAATCCCACCTCTCCTGCCACATATCATTTATTTTATCTTTAACAATTATTTTTATTTCTGCTTTACTTAATGGGACATCATATTCAACTTCTCTTGCTTTAACTGCTTCTTTAGCCAACTTATCAACTTTTTCATTGCCAACAATTCCTTTATGTGCCGGAACCCATGTGAATTGAATACTTATATTCTGTTGCATTATTTCATAAACCAAACAATTAACTTCTGCGATAAGATCTGGGCGGCTGTCAGATTTTCCACTGATAATACTAGTTAGGCAAGACATTGAATCTGAACAGATGACTACCTCACTGGGCCTTTCCTCCACCACCCATTGTAATGCCAAAAGTATGATTTTAGGGATCTTAAACGGTTTTTAATTTTGAACACAAGGGAGACACAGTTTGACTCCGCCCACTCAACGTCCAGAAGGAGCTGTCCTCCTTTACGTCCGCAGCACAAAGATAAGAAGGTGTTCCTTTGGCTGTGATCACAGTTCATCTCCGTTTCATCAACGAAGAATAGTCAGAATGTCTGGAAGAGGAAAAGGAGGTAAAGGTCTCGGTAAAGGAGGCGCCAAGCGTCACCGTAAAGTTCTCCGTGACAACATCCAGGGAATCACCAAACCCGCCATCCGCCGTCTGGCCCGCCGCGGCGGAGTGAAGCGAATCTCCGGTCTGATCTACGAGGAGACCCGCGGTGTGCTGAAGGTGTTCCTGGAGAACGTGATCCGTGACGCCGTCACCTACACGGAGCACGCCAAGAGGAAGACCGTCACCGCCATGGACGTGGTGTACGCCCTGAAGAGACAGGGCCGAACCCTGTACGGCTTCGGAGGTTAAACTGGACCAGAACCACAGACACAAAGGCTCTTTTCAGAGCCACCCACACACTAACTGAACAGCTCAGCCTCTAGTCAAACTATTACAACTAATAACTTATCTAAGTCACTAAATGAACAGCTAGTTCTTTAATTAACCTTTAAATTAACCTTTAAATATCCAAATGCGTTTTGTTAAAAGATAATCTTAAGGGGACAGAGATGTTTGTAAAACCACAATTCAGAACTAGTTTGAAGGGACGTTACCTCAGTCCAGCGAATTAGATTATGGAATGGCTTGGAGAATGTAGTTAAAAATGCCAAGTCAATAGAAAATTATAAAAACAAATGTGTTAAAAGAATATACATGAAATAGCGTAATGTGTATTGTATTCGAATAAAAGGTGCAGATATAATAAGATTTATTCTTCTTTCTGCTACCTTTCTTTTTTATATTGTACATTATCATTTATGGGATTGTCTTGTATTGTTTCTTTTGTAAAAAAAATGAACAAATTTAATAAACATAAACATAAATTCTACTTATACGAGTTCTGTATCGTGCTGCTGTTTGGACCCCAATGTTATTCTATGATATACAGGTAGTCCCGGACTTACGAGCGCTCTTACTTACGAGGTCCCGGACTTACGAGTATGCATCTCATAATTTATTTTTTTTAAATTTTTTATTTTTACAAATGAATACATGTTGTGGCTGCCATCAGCAGCAGTTATACAGTTTGGGTTAATTTTATTGTTTTAAATTGGTGTAGATAAGTTAAAGCAACATAAAATATTTTAAGTTTATTAAAGAGTGTATAAATGTTACTGGAGTGGAACCAATGTTTAATTTGTTTTTTCATTTAGGCACATATTTTTTGTGACACGCTACACCCTGTAGAGCAGTGTTTCTTAGTTGATGAAGAGGTCTGGTGAAGCGTGCACCGAGGCTCGTGTAG
>JBBPBX010054733.1:12458-23357 GCA_038048925.1 Garcialebias charrua | reverse complement strand
TATATATATATATATATATATATATATTATAAAGCACATCTAATCCCTAGATCCCAACTGGGAGTGAAACACAAAAGTGCATGGTCTTAAAATGTTCTCCAGATATCTAATTACATTGCTAAATGATTTCTAACAGTATGTTTTTAATAAAGATAGGAGGTAATTAGCTGATTATAAGAATAACATATTTGTTAAGGATCTATTGTCATTATGTATTTATTACATTTTTATTAAGGTTTGAGGGGAAAAAACCTGATGTTCTAATAACAATTTGAACGTTTAGGAAAGGGTGGCACGGTGGAACAGTTGGAAGAGCTGCCGCCTCTTAGGGAGAAGGTTGCCAGATTGAATCCCAGCCTGGCACCTGTCTGGGTGGCAGACCTCTTGGCATGTACTCTTGGTGCATGCGTGGGTTTTCTCCGGGGACTCTGGTTTCCTCCCACAGACCAAAAACATGCATGTTAGGCTGACTGGTAACTCTAAATTGTCGCTAGGTGTGAGTGAGAGAGTGAATGGTTGGTTGTCTCTATATTCATTCAACCTTTATTTATACAGGCTAGCCTCGTTGAGCCACGGGGACTCATTTACAAGAGGGACCTGTATCACTCACACCTAGGGACAATTTAGAGTTACCAATCAGCCTAACATGCATGTTTTTGGACTGTGGGAGGAAACCACATATGATACCACAGGATATGTGTCCCTGTGATGGACTGGAGATCTGTCCAGGTGTCCCCCGTCTCTCGCACAGTGACTGCTGGACCTGGGCACCTGTGACCCAGAAGGGAAGAAGTAAGTAAGTTTGTAAGTAGGTAAGTTAGAGAAGTAAGTACCCTAGGTATGTGAGCTTAGCATGGCTTTCATCTACACACTGCATCATTCTGAAACAGCATAAAACAGACAAAGGTATTTACCTTTCATATGCTTCTTAAAGTCCATTACTGTCGGCAACTCTGCATTAACCATTGTAATGGACAGCTTTACTCTGTTATTGTCCCATGTCTGTGTCGTTGTGCTCTCTGTCTCATCTGGTTTTTCACACTGAACCACGTTTCATGCAGCGTACCATTAATCCTGCCCATTCCCATCTGATTGGGCAAAAAAAAATGCTTCAGTACAAAAGAAAACTGAGCAATATTGACACTTAGCACAACTCAAAGAGTACCGTAGGTTGTAATTCTTCCATGTGGCATGTACCCCTTAAAGAAATGTTTATGTAACATTCAAGGAATGTAGTCAAAATGACAACTGCATGCTTTAGTTTGCTTAAACTAGATTATCTTGGCCAAATATGAACTGTTTTTTAAATGATACATTTTTAAATGATAAACAGATTTTATCTTTCATATTTACTCCACTTTTATCACTTAAGCATTGTTTTTACAATCATATGATATCACTATGGATTTAGTTTAACACTTTAGTTGGTACTATTGATGGAGAAGTACAGAGAGGGTCAGAAAGAACTCCATTGTGTCTTTGTGGATTTAGAAAAAGCATATGACCGGGTGCCAAGGGAGGAGGTGTGGTATTGCATGAGGAAATCTGGAGTGGCAGAGAAGTATGTTAGACTGGTATATGACATGCATGAGGACAGCAGGACAGTGGTGAGATGTGCTGTAGGAGTGACAGATAGCTTCAAGGTGGAGGTGGGATTGCATCAAGGATCAGCTCTGAGCCCCTTCTTGTTTGCTCTGGTGATGGACCGACTAACAGATGAGGTCAGGCAGGAATCCCCATGGACTATGATGTTTGCAGATGACATTGTGATATGTGGTGAGAACAGGGAACAGGTGGAAGAGAACTTGGAGAGGTGGAGGTATGCACTTGAAAGAAGAGGAATGAAAGTCAGCCATAGTAAGACAGAGTACATGTGTGTGAATGAGAGGGAGGCCAGTGGAACAGTGAGGCTACAAGGAGCAGAGGTCACAAAGGTGCAGGACTTCAAGTACTTGGGGTCCACTATCCAGGAAAATGGGGAATGTGGGAAAGAAGTGAAAAAGAGAGTCCAGGCAGGATGGAGTGGATGGAGAAAAGTTTCAGGAGTGATTTGTGACAAAAAGGTGTCAGCAAAGGTCAAAGGAAAAGTTTACAAGACAGTGGTGAGACCAGCTATGTTGTATGGTCTGGAGACAGTGGCATTGACAAAAAGACAGGAGAAAGAACTGGAAGTGGCAGAAATGAAGATGCTGAGGTTCTCCTTAGGAGTGACAAGGATGGATAAGATCAGGAATGAGATCATCAGAGGTACAGCACATGTTGAACAACTGGGAGATAAAGTTAGGGAGGCCAGACTGAGATGGTTTGGACATGTCCAGAGGAGGGACAGTGGGTATATTGGTAGAAGGATGTTAGAAATGCAGCTGCCAGGAAAAAGACAAAGAGGAGATATATGGATGCAGTTAGAGAGGACATGAAGGTAGTTGGAGTGAGGACAGAGGATGCAGAGGACAGAGTGAGGAGGAGGATGACTCGCTGTGGCAACCCCTGAAGAGGGAAAAGCCGAAAGAAGAAGAAGAAGACTGTAGTTGGTACTATGTAGCACCGTTCAAACTGGGCTACATCAGAAAGTAGGTAAGCAAGTAGGTACCGGTAAGTAGGAAAGAAAGAAAGAAAGAAAGAAAGAAAGAAAGAAAGAAAGAAAGAAAGAAAGAAAGAAAGAAAGAAAGAAAGAAAGACTTGACAAAACTTTTATTTTACATCATTTGGGAAACAACAACAAAAACAAGGTCCAACAAAAAGAAAAACAAACATTCAGTTACAGAGACATACGGGAAGGGCATTAATTCATTAAAAAATTATTTACATATGTTATTTATTTATTTTATTTTTTATTTTTTTACTCTCTCCATAATATTAAAAGGTAAGAATTAAGAACCCATCCTCCCTCAAGGAACACAAAACCTGTTTAATACCCCAGAAGTCTCGAAACGAGCCAAGGTTGCTGGTGAGGGTGTAGAAAGCATGCTCTACTTTTAAACGGGCTGCAAGTAACCCTTTAAAGCTCTCAACTACATCAGTCCATCCCCGGCCTAACATCTGGTTCTTCCTGGTCAACCAAATAGCAAGTTTTGCAACCCCAAACAGAAAATTCATTAAGGTCAGGATTTTTTTCTTGCGTACAGTGTACTTTGGACCAAAAATGAACAGAGGTAATGAAAATTCTTCCCCAAGAGCTACCACCCACTCTTCTAACAGTCCAAAGAGACCCACCAACCTTTGACATGACAGGACAAGATGTTCCAAAGTCTCTGTCTGTGCACAAAAAGGACACCCCTCCCCAGTGCTGGAGTCGAAATGAGCTCTGTGTCTGTTCGTAGCTATGAGTCCATGTATTATCCGCCATTGAAGGTCGGCCACTCGTTTTTCAACAGGGGGCTTATACAGGACCCGCCACCTACCCTTAGGGGTGCAGTCTGAAGCAAAAACCTGAGTCCACCTCGACTCCCTAGTTCCAGCCAAGGAGCGCAGGTTCAGCACCTTCACACAGCTGAGGTAGAGTTGCTTTTTTCCACACAACTTAAAATCGCCCAACTTTGGTGTTTCCATGGATAACAGCTGTCCCCTTTCTTCTTGCTGCTCCCCGAAAGCAGGACTCACTCCCAAAGAAGGAAAAACATACTCCGTGTCAGCATTCCATCCATCAGCATGAGTGTGGTCTTCAATAAAAGCTCTCAGTGGCACAGGCAGACATAGTTTTACTTCTTCCATTATCCTTCCCAGTACTCTGGAAGATTTGATGTTTGTCATGTCTCCAAGCGTGTCTACAGGGGTCTTTACCAGATGACCAAGTCTAGTAATGCCAACTTCAACAAACTTATTCCTTATAGTTGTTGAGGAAAGTGTGGATCCACTAATGGCTTTGTTGTAGAACAAAGGCTCCTCAAAAAGCCACATTCCTGGTCTGGGGTCAGGGTTGCGAATGACCTTCAGCGTCTGCCAGGCATTGAGTACAGAACGATAGAAGGGCGTAAGTCCTGTTAGGTCCATTTTAGAAGACTCCAGTAAGAAAAGCTGTTTATCCAGGCCAAGTCGTCCAGCCTTCCTCAGTAGCATTCGGGCTAGGCCTGTCCAGCGGTGACAACAGCCATACAGGAGTCTCTGTGCTGTTTGGAGTCTGAAGGTTGCCGTTCTGGAGATGATATCCACAAGGCCTTGTCCTCCCTCCACCACCGGCAGGTACAAAATTGGTGCTCTTAGCCAGTGATGACCAGACCAGAAAAAGTTCACTAGGAGCCTTTGTACATTCTCCAGAAGATTTGGAGGCGGAACCAGTACGGCAAGTCTGTGCCAGAGAGTCGAGGCAACCAGATTGTTCGCTATCAGAACTCTTCCCCTATAGGACAGCTGGGGTAGCAACCATTTCCATTTAGACAACTTGGCTCCTACCTTCTCCAACACCCCTTCCCAGTTCTGTTTTTGGTAATCTTCAGTTCCCAAATAAATTCCAAGTATTTGCATGCCCACCCTCCCCCAGCTCAAACTACCAGGAAGGTTGGGGATCCCTCCCACTTCCCATTGTCCTACCAGGCATCCATTACTTTTCCCCCAGTTCACCTTGGCTGAGGAAGCTTTTTCATTCATAGTAAGACACTTTTTTAACTCATGTACGTCTTCCTGATCTTGGACAAAGATGTTTATATCATCAGCATATGCAGACACCACAATAGGAGAAATTGAAGTTGAGTTGGTCAAAGAGAANAAAGGCTCCTCAAAAAGCCACATTCCTGGTCTGGGGTCAGGGTTGCGAATGACCTTCAGCGTCTGCCAGGCATTGAGTACAGAACGATAGAAGGGCGTAAGTCCTGTTAGGTCCATTTTAGAAGACTCCAGTAAGAAAAGCTGTTTATCCAGGCCAAGTCGTCCAGCCTTCCTCAGTAGCATTCGGGCTAGGCCTGTCCAGCGGTGACAACAGCCATACAGGAGTCTCTGTGCTGTTTGGAGTCTGAAGGTTGCCGTTCTGGAGATGATATCCACAAGGCCTTGTCCTCCCTCCACCACCGGCAGGTACAAAATTGGTGCTCTTAGCCAGTGATGACCAGACCAGAAAAAGTTCACTAGGAGCCTTTGTACATTCTCCAGAAGATTTGGAGGCGGAACCAGTACGGCAAGTCTGTGCCAGAGAGTCGAGGCAACCAGATTGTTCGCTATCAGAACTCTTCCCCTATAGGACAGCTGGGGTAGCAACCATTTCCATTTAGACAACTTGGCTCCTACCTTCTCCAACACCCCTTCCCAGTTCTGTTTTTGGTAATCTTCAGTTCCCAAATAAATTCCAAGTATTTGCATGCCCACCCTCCCCCAGCTCAAACTACCAGGAAGGTTGGGGATCCCTCCCACTTCCCATTGTCCTACCAGGCATCCATTACTTTTCCCCCAGTTCACCTTGGCTGAGGAAGCTTTTTCATTCATAGTAAGACACTTTTTTAACTCATGTACGTCTTCCTGATCTTGGACAAAGATGTTTATATCATCAGCATATGCAGACACCACAATAGGAGAAATTGAAGTTGAGTTGGTCAAAGAGAATCCCTTTAGTCTACTCCTCAGTTTATTCAAAAGAGGTTCAATGACTAGACTGTAAAGCTGGCCTGAAAGTGGACAGCCCTGCCTGATTCCTCGTTTAACTGGTATCGGAGAGCTCAAGCCTCCTCCCACCTTTACAGTGCAGCACGCCTCACTATACAGGAGCTTTATCCATGTCAAAAAGTTATCTCCCACCCCAAAAACTTGTAAAGTTGAAAAAAGAAAACCGTGATCTACACGATCAAAAGCTTTCTCTTGGTCAATGGATATAATACCAGTGTTGGTGCCACACCATTTACATACCTCAAACACGTCTCTTATTAAAAACAAGTTATCTAGAATAGATCTCCCAGGTACACAGTAGGACTGATCACGGGCAATCAAGGATTCAATAAATAATTTCAGCCTGTTTGATAAAACCTTAGAGAGAATCTTATAGCCCAGTTCATTAAAGGGGACCACACATGCAAAATTCACTTTTTAATGTTTTTTTACTAAACTTTGGGTATTTACTTCATAAAAAAACAGTCCTTGTGCCAAAAAAATGCACCCAGTGGTTTATTTACTCTAAGTAGATTTATTTATTTTTGATAAATACACCAGGATTCACACTTCCTGCATTTATTGACGTCACAAGCCGCCAGCCAATCAGATCAAACCTGAGTCCAGCCCCTCACCTAGCAACCCCTGGTTAGGCTCAACCCACTTCTGTATTAAACACATGACTGTTGTTTTTCATGATTTCATCTCATCTTTTGTTTATATGTTCTTAATTTCATGTGTACAGCACTTTGTTGCAGCTGTGTTTTTTTAAATGGCTTTATAAATAAAGTATAATTGTTATTTTTATGTTTTAGTTCAATTTTTAGTGTATTTGCGATCGCTGCCAACGCGCAGCCGGCAAAAATTAAACGAGCGGACCACAGGCGGAAGGACCGGGTTCGACGGGACCCTCTTCCGGCGCGATGGAGCGGAGCTTCAACTGTACAGCCTTGCAGCAGCCTCGCAGCAGGCTCGCAGCAAGAGGACCTTCTCCTTACAGATTAATTTACGGGAGACACTTGGTGAACTTTGTGTTGTCTTCACTGGAACAGCGATAACTCCCAAAATCTCCGCGTGCTTCACGAGCGGAGCTGGCGAAAACCGGAAGAGGAACAAGCTAACATTAGCTTCGGATTCGGGTGGTCTAATGCTAAAAGGAGCAGCAAACTGCGGCGCGCTCAGACGGGTTTCGGTAAGTTATCTTAAGCTAACACTAACAGTAAGTCAAATGAGTAATAAAAAAAGAGCTAATTTTAAAACAACAACACATTACAGATACTGGCTGTTACAGAGGGCGTGAACAGATCGTTGAAGGGCGTGGACTTCAAGAAACCGGTCGTTCAAAACGAAAGTTAAAAATGGCAGAATTAAAAAGGGTATAATTGATTATCTAATAATTATTTTGTGCATTAAATTGAAGGAATAGGGTCTAGATAGCACAAAGAAATAACATAAAATTTTAAAAAATGCATCTGAGGTCCCCTTTAAGAGAGTCAGGTCACCCTTTTTTGGCAGTAGGGAGAGAACAGCTCGCCTAGATGACGCAGGGAGCTTACCGTCGGTAAAACATTGTGTAAAAACGTCCAGAAGGTCTTGTCCGAAAACATCCCAAAAGTGTCTATAAAATTCTGGTGGTAACCCATCAATGCCTGGAGCCTTTCCAGGTGCCATCTGGGATACTGCAGCAGTCAGTTCATCTAGGGTCAGATGTGCGTTCAGGATTTCCTGATCATCTGGGGTGAGGCAAGGAAGCCCCTGCAGAAGCTCCTCGGTACTGTCCACATCACAGCTAACAGACTTGAACAAGTCAGTGTAAAAGTCCACAGCATAGTTCCTCAGTTCAGCTGGATCTGAGGTCAAGTGTCCATTTGGGAGTTTAAGGCAGATTATTTGTTTCTTCTGAGCGTTAGACCTCTCTAAGCCAAAGAAGAAGGACGTGGGTGCATCCATTTCCTGGATGTTTGTAAAACGGGCTCTGACTAAAGCCCCTTTGGCTCTCTCATGTAACAAAGAGTTCAGTTCAAGTCTTTTTGATTGAAGCGAAGTCTGTGATGTAGAAGCAGAGATGGATATATTTTCCAGATGTTTGATCTCCTCTTCCAACCTCTGCACAGTTCTCTTGATGTTAGTGGTGACACCGGAAGAATGTTGCTGGCAAAAAACCTTAATCTGGGCCTTTCCTACTTCCCACCATTGAAGAAGTGAGGGGAAGTCACACTTCTTTGATTTCCAGTAAGTCTAGAACAACTTAAAGTTTTCGCAGAAAACAGAATCATGTAACATTTTTACATTAAAATGCCAAAAAGAATGTTGTCTTACAGCGGAGGAAAGAGTAAGTTCCACAGAAATTAAATGGATCCGAGAAACCAACAGGAAACATCTGGCAATTTAAAACACGTGTGTTAATGGAACCAGAAACATAAAACCTGTCTAGCCTTGCTGCACTAACTTGACCATCAGAAACTTTAACCCAAGTATACTGCCTGCTTGACGGGTGTTTTATTCTCCAAACATCTACCAGGTCTGCTGCCTTCAGCATCTGAGATAGATAAAGTGATGATCGAATATGAGGTTCTCCTCCAGTCCTGTCTAACCTAAAATTTGTGCAGCAATTCCAGTCACCACCTAAAATTATAGTTTCGCCACAGTCAATGCTTTTTAATTTAGCGTCCAAAGTTTTAAAAATCCCCTCCCTTTCTAAGCCCGTGGTTGGGAGCATAGACATTGATGAAGTGAAAAATAAAAAGAAAGAAAGAACGAAAGAACGAAAGAAAGAAAGAAAGAAATTAAGAAAGAAAGAAAGATGGAAGAATGGAAAGCTGGATGGACGGTTTGTAATACTGACAGAAAGCATTTTTAAATACAACTGAACCTTTTCAAACTAACACTTCACAGCATAAACACCTGAAAACGAGTTGCACATGGTGGACAATGTTCTGCTAAAGTCAAGCCAGCTGGATGACTTTCCACTTTATTGCCGAAGCATATCTGTTGGCACAGCTACAGGGAATAACGGGCAGAAAGCTGTCCAACCTGCCCACCTTCATAGATAAGCCACACAAAATTACTGTTATATATCCACACATGACCTCTTCGTTACTTTCTTTCTAGAACAGAGTGACTTTGCCGTGAGAAAACTTTTGCGTTTGCATTTTTTCCCCCTGGACTTACATAAATCCTGTAATGCCAAACTGACGTCCTTGCTGTTGGCTACAATTTGATGTGTTTCTGCAAGATTATTATGCTGCAATGGTGCTTTTCAGAATGGATGAGTGCAGGTTTTTGTCAGACGTCAGTTCAACAGTGATTTGGCAGCAGGTCAGGTGTTGTCAGCACGCACGCATGAATGAAGGAAGCCTGACAACAAGAACCTGTCATGTTTCAGTTTTTTTTTTAAATAATTAGTTACTATACCAGTCAGTGTTGAAACAAGATTCCTTAGTAATAAAACTAAAATATAGATATTTGTCAGTGCTTGAAGAATGCATCATCGAATGCAACATGATCTCTAATAGTCATTAACTTGGCATCACATTCTGCTGCTTCATCTGAGTGAATCATGTCCCTTCACAACAACAAAACCTCTGGCTCACCTCTCTCTCTTCTTACCCACTCCAACACTGTGTTGAGTCAGCAAACAACTCTTCACCCAGATGAGCTGACAAAAGAAGCAAAACTCTTCTCCAAAGGCCTTGTGGGAAAAAAAATCAGTTCACAGTCTTGCTTCAGGGGAACATTTTGCAGCTTTCTCTTTAGATTTAGCATTGATGATAACTCAACTTCTATCACACCAAATATTAGTTGATTATCTGCGAAAATTACAGAGTTAGTCATTTCTGGGTTTTCTAGGGTCCAATAGTTGTGTGGAAAAAAAAAACTCTGCCATATAAATGAAGCTTGAAGAACAACCTAAACAAGCAGTGCATTGTCATCCCCCGTCGCTGGGGGATTTAAATGATGAATGCTTGTAGTTTTTGAAATGAAGGTTTTTCTGGACTGGAACTGAACAGGGAATGCAGGTACACTTTCAAGTCTATGATGCAAGGTATTCAATTGGGTAGGAGTTACACTGTGGAGAAGAACAGAGGTAGGATTGTTTTTTTGTCCCAAGGTGGCGCAGAGTGATGGATCCTGGCGAGTAAAGGGAGCACTTTTATTTACCACCAGGGGCAGTGGCAGAGCCAGGGGGGTAGCCAATGGTGGCCTTGGCTACCATAGATTAATCTTGAGCCACCCTAATCATTGGAGGAAGATATACTTTTAAGCAACATAAAAACTGTCCGGTTTACATACTGTATATGCATAGTGGGTAGCTAACTTGGACTTTGACAAAGTATCCCAAATTTCAGTAGTGACCTTTCTTATGCCTGGGTGTAGCCACACACCAAAATAGAAGTTGGTACCTCACTTGTTTTTCATGTTATCCTGCTCACAAGATGGATGGACATTTATGGTGGCAAACATCTAGAATTTTGGCGTGGTAACCCAATTTTCGAAAGGAAAATTTCTTAAGCCTAGATGAAGCCACACACCAAAATGAAACTTGGTGGTAACATATTTATCAAGTTATGTTTACAACATGCACAAATGAATGGGGGGCATTTCATATTCCCTCTTTGCTTCACAATGGGGATAACAGGAACAGCTAAAGTGTGAGTGAATTATTTTTAATCTCCATGTTTGGCTCGTAACGGGCATCATAAAGCACAGGTTAAGTAATAAAAGCTGTATTCAATTAAAATAAACAAAACTATGCTTTAAATTCTTTAATGTTGACTTTAAAGTCAATTCTGTGCAGATAGTTCAAAGGAGCACGTTTACTGTTGTGATTACGATGAAACTTCTGCTTTTTGTAAACTATCAGAACCTCATTAGACTCAGTAACTGTGCTGCAGTCTTTCTGTTTAGTGGATAAGTAAATACAGTAGTCCCTCACTACTTTGCGGTTCGTTTTTCGCAGACATGCTCTATCGTGGATTTTCAAAATAAGATTGGACATGACATGCTGAATGATGGATGAGCCGCACGATCGGCATGGATTTTTTTATTTAAAATAAATTATTTTAAATGAATTAGCCCCCGTGTGCAGCCCACAGCTGTGGGAGAAGCTTCCTCCTGCAGCTGATCAGCTGAGCTCCGTGCAGAGGAGAAGTGGGTGTGGCCGAGTGTGCACCCAAGGGCAGGGAGCTGAAGTCATGACATTCTGTGTCTTTTAGAGTGTTTAGAGTTTAGAAACATTGTTTAGAATATTGCAAGAATGTGGGAAGGGTTTAAAACATCTTTATATACTATATACTATATATATATATATATATATATATATACTATATA
>JBBPBX010054733.1:0-10896 GCA_038048925.1 Garcialebias charrua | reverse complement strand
ATAAATATATATATATAAAATATATATTAAATATATATATATATATAAAATATATATAAAAAAATATATATAAAATATATATAAAAAAATATATATATAAAATATATATAAAATATATATATATAAATATATATATATAAAAAAAAATATATATATATATATATAAACACTAAAATAAACTACTACTTACTACTTGTACTATTACTCCTACTTTGCGGTTTTTTACTTATCGCGGGGCTTCAGGGTACGGATCCCCCATGATAAACGAGGGACTACTGTACATATATTACTCAACCCTAATATAATCTGCATTATAACAGTTATTTCAAAAACACGACATGGAAGCTAAACCCAAAATATTTTTGTTAAACGAAGCAGGATAAATGTTTAAATCAATAAAATTCACGTTTGCCTCTTTGTGGTATGGAAGTGATGTGACTCATAGCAGCCTTGTACACCTCAAGCCACTGGGAACCACTGGAGTTCAGATAGAAAACCATTAAATAAATTTGATTTGATGAAGAAACATTATATTTGCAGACTTGAGGAGGAGGTATACCTGAAAGAGGCCAGCAGGCGACTGTAAAACATTTCCTCTCAATGTAATTACAAACTTTTGTTGAAGGGGGAGAAGCTGGGACCTTCTAGATGTGGCCTAAAATTGTCGTTTTTATTTATTAATTTTTTTTTAATGAAATGAGATTGAATATTTCCACCTCTGGGATAAACTGTGAGAGCAATCAATATAGTGCGACAGTGGACAGCAGACATTCAGTTACCAATTTAAAGCTGCCAATTCAATTTATTGAGGCTTGTGGTTATTTTGAGTGGTTATGGTTAAATTACAGAACTGTCAGGTGACAGAAACCGTTCGCTTCGAGTGTGAGCGAGGACTCCCTTAATGAGGAGGTGATCGTCTGGAGGGGCTGTAATCCAATCCTGATGTGCTTTATTTCAGTTTATTCAACAATTATTTTTGCAGTAAAACCTCTAAGGAACAACATACTGTATCTTTAGGACAAACATGATGGATTTTCTATAAATAAAATAAAAAAAGCAAACAACACAGTCACCTTTAATAAATAGAATGGTTTAAGACTGATCTCAACTGTTGAAACAAATGTTTTAAAACTATAATTTCCTGTTCTAAACCTTACATTTACACTAAGATACATATTCTTCGTATTCTGCGTAAATTGTGTTCAATTCTGTTTTCTTCGAGAGCTAAGTAGCGAAGCTACAAGCTAACTATGGCCGGCTTGCCGTAGTGTTGCCGTATTCGGACGCATGCGCAAAACGCTGTGTTCCGTCGAAAGGTAAAGTAAGCGTTCCTCAGATTTAGAGAGTGCATTTGTGCAAAATATAAAGGGTTAAGCCTGCTCTCTGATCTGTGAAAAGAACACTGTGTTGTGTGATTTTACTACGAGACCCTCTCTGGTCAAAGCCACAGAGGAAACTGGTCACCATTTTGTGTCAGCTCTCCTTAAAGCGGAAGACGCCCACTGGAGGGTTAAGAGTTTCAGTGTGAAATGCTGCTCTGTTGCTGTTCATTTCTAAAGTGAGAATACTGGAAACTGTTGAGTTAACAACATATTATTTTGTTTAAAACATATGCCTAAAACTACATCTGAAATATTTTGCACTGTTTTGCACTACAAGAAAGCAGCCTAATAGCACTTGATTTGTTTTGTTTTTTATTTAAAAACTATCTAGACCTAGTAGTGGAATTTTCTTGATTGTGATTATTTTGTGGTATAGCAGTTTTAAAAATAAATGATGGAAAAAGGACATCCTATGCCTTTTTTTCATTCCTATTGCAAGTTTTATACCAAAAACATATCACGATATATATCGTTACTGCCACTCATCACAATAGATATTGTGATATGAATTTTATGCCATATCACACATCGTTAATAACTATTCATAAAAATAAAGCTCTAGTGCCCCAGAATAACAAAAACTAAACTGAGAAAGGTTTGAGATGGGTACAATGACCAGCTAAAAGGACATTGACTCGTGACTTCATTGGCTTCCTGTCCAGTTTAGAATTCATTTTAAAGTTTTATTGTTTGTTTTTAAGTCTTTGAACGGTTTTAGTCCCTCTTATTTGTCTGAACTGCTTCACCTTTATGTGCCATCACGTGCTCTTAGATCCGCTGACCAGATGCTTTTAGCAGTCCCGAAAACCTTTTATAAGACCAGAGGAGACAGAGCATTTTCAGCTCTGGCTCCTAAATTGTGGAACGAGCTGCCACTGAAGGTCAGGCAGGCCCCATCAATATCTGTTTTTAAAACTCGTTTAAAAACACATATGTTTTCATTGGCTTTTAAACCAGAGTGAGTTCACATCTCTGTTTTAATGTTGTATTATTTTACTTGTGATGTTCTGATTATTTATATGATTGTTTTTATTGTTTTGTGTTTTGTTTTTGTTTTGTACAGCACTTCGGACGGCTGATGCTGTATTTTTAAGTGCTTTATAAATAAACTGGTATGGTATGGTATGGTGTGATGTATTGTGATGTCCTTTTGCTCGACCATAAACTCAGCTAGCAGAGACCAACATGCTTCAGACGTGTTTAACAAGAGGAGTTGGAGTTCTGTTCAGAATGAGAAACTCTGGGTTTATGAGCATTAAGGCCTGAATCTAGCTGACACTAAATAAACGTGTCTCCTTGAATGTGATGTGAAATTAAACGTGATCATTACCCACAAAATTACACAATAAACGTGCTACCACATTAGCCAGCATCATGTTCTTTGTGATAAAGACAACTCCAGATTAAACATCTACTTATTTATGGATCCTTTCTGAAAGCAGCTATTAGGACAGAAATTAGGCAAATAGAAGGGCAATAACATTTTCTGCATTAAATTAAGCTTCAAGGAAAATGGAGAGTGTAGTAAAGAGGTGAAGAAGAGAGTCCAGGCAGGATGGAAAAGAGTGTCAGCAAAGGTCAAAGTTTATAAGACAGTGAGACCACTTATATTGTATGGTCTGGAGACAGAGACATGGACAAAAAGACAGGAGACAGAACTGGAAGTAGCAGAAATTAAGACGTTGAGGTTCTCCTTAGGAGTGACAAGGATGGATAAGATTAGGAATGAGATCATCAGAGTCTGTTTACATTTATTAATACTGTTTACATTTATTACTACTGCTTTACATTTATTATTACTGTTTACATTTACACTACTTTTATCTACACTACTGCAGATACATATACAGCATTCTCTGACTAGCCTTATCTAAGGATGCCAAATGTGCCTTATGTGCCTTACTTCATATGCCACTTTGCCTCTATACCAACATCAACTACCTCATACATATACTGTGTACATTAACTTATATGCTGCTGTGCCACTCTTTGCAAATGTCAACGCTAGAAACTTCAGTTTATTTTATAGATATACGTTTTATACTTTTTATACTACTATGCAAAAACTCAGGACAGTATTACACTTTTATTATTTCATTTTATGCTTATGTTCATTGGGTGTTTGGTGTTTTAGGGGTGTTTGGTGTTTCAGTGTTGGTGTAAATTTTCATACTTTTATACTATTATGAAAAAACTCAGGACAGTGTTACACTTTTTTACTATTTTATGCTTATGTTTATTAAATGTTTTAGTGTTTAGTGTTTAGATGGTTACTGTTGCACCGAGGGACTGAGAGAAACGCAATTTCGGTCCTGTGTATGTCCTGTACATATTGCAGTTCTGACAATAAAGTTGACTTTGACTTTGAATGAGATCATCAGAGGGCTAGCACAGGTTGAACAACTGGGAGATAAAGTTAGGGAGGCCAGACTGAGATGGTTTGGACATGTCCAGAGGAGGGACAGTGGTTTGGACATGTCCAGAGGAGGGACAGTGGGTATATTGGTAGAAGGATGTTAGAAATGCAGCTGCCTGGAAAAAAGATGAAGGGGAGATATATGGATGCAGTTAGAGAGGACATGGAGATATTGGAGTGAGGACAGAGGATGCAGAAGACAGAGTGAGATGGAGGACGACGATGCGCTGTGGCGACCCATGAAGAGGGAAAAGCCAAAAGAAGAAGAAAATCAAGAAAAATAAAATAAAGCTTAAAAATCCATGTTTCATTGTCAGTTTCCAATAACTTATTTTCTTTGTGCGTGTTTACAATCCATCATCCATCTATTTATTTTAACCTTTTTCTTCTTTCCAGGTTGCAGGGAGCAGGTGCCTGTCTCCAGCAGTCACTGTGTGAAAGGCTGAGGACACCCTGGACAGGTCTCCAGTCCATCACAGAGACACAGAGAGACCAACAAGACAAACATTCACACTCTCACTCACACTCAGGCACAATTTACAGTTACCAATAAACCTAACATGAATGTTTTTGGTCTGTGGGAGGAAACCAGAGCACTTGAAGAAAAGTCACACATACATGGAAAAACACAAATTCCACCCAAAGGCCAGGAAGCGATCCTGTGACCTTCTCGCTGAGAGGCGACAGCTCTAACAAGTGCTCTGCAACGCCGCTTGTTTACAGTAAATTACTTAAAAAGGGACCGATTGTTCGGTCAACTTTTCTGTCAAACAAAACGACTCTTCTAAAATCGCTAGGAATAAGTTTCATATAAATGTACAATCATGTGAAGTAAAACAAGGACATTCCTGTGCAATGAAAGGTTTATCCTTGAAGAACCATCTGAATAAAATAAAAAAAACACAGCCGTGTAGTCAGGACTAACATGGAGATTGAAGTGTGACAATATAGACACTGAATAATCCCAAGGGCAGAATTACCTGTACAACAAAGGCAGGACAAATGTTTACCTTCTGCTGCAAAGATGACAACTGCTGGAAACGATTTCACTAAATTACATTGCTGTGCTGAACAGTGTTACAAATAAAGATTTCTGTGCTTGTATGGAGTTCCCCCCCCCACACACACACAAAATCAATATGTTCCAAAACTACAATTTTGACTTAAATGAAATACAGCTTGAGAAAAGTAAAAGCTGACCCACAGATTGAACAATCATGTATTTTGTGCTATATGGAAAAGGTCTTATTTTTTATGTTATCCAGTTCACAAGCTGGAGGGACAGGTGGCAATCATCTTGGATTATGAAGGGGTGACAAAATTTTCAAAAGGAAACTTTGTTACACCTAGATTAGCTACACAAAAAAATGGAAGTTGGTACCAAACTTATTTTTCAAGTTATTCTCACAATATGCACAAACAAATGGAGGGTACCATAATTGCCATAATTGCCAGTCTATAGAGCGCACCTGACTACAGTATAAGTGTGCACACTAAATAAAAAACAACAACACTATTTTGTACACAAATAAACCACACTTGTGTATAATCTGAGGGTTTTCACGTTGCAACATGAGATGCAGCACACAGCTACTGAGAGAAATGTACAGCTCTTATAGATTAAGAATAAACCACAGTACCCTGATGCGTGCTCAATAATCCTGGTAGAAAAATCTAAAAAAGCTAAGTCTGGTCCTCTGGACATTCAAAAAAAATTTTTTTTATTGTAGAAACGTTTCGTCTTTCGTCCGAAAGACTTCCTCAGTCTGAGATGCTGTATTCAGCTCAGTCTTATAAATAGCACCCTCTCACAGTGGATCAACCAGTTGGCTGATGACAGCCTGAAACCAGCTGCTCACATGATCAAGGAGGACCATCAGCCTAACGATGGATCGTTAGCACCCTGATGGTTGTTTGCTATTCACAGAGGGCTGAGTGATACTAGCAATAACAGCATTGTAAGAGGGGGACAGTTGAACCCGGAGGCCTCCACCCCTGTTTAATGATGGACGGTTTCTTTTCACAAAGATGGCCTCCTTTACTCCTCTCTCAAACCCTCGTTCCTCTCTATCAAGGATGTAAACATCTTCATCCCTGAAAGAGTGACCGCTGGCGTGGAGATGAGTGTAGACCGCAGAGTCTACAAGATGTCTCAGGACGAAAGACGAAACGTTTCTACAATTTTTTTTGTTTTGTTTTTTTGTTGTTGTTTTTTTGAATGTCCAGAGGACCAGATTTAGCTTTTTTAGAATAAACCACAGTGTTTCCTCTACCATTACAGCATTTTACGGCCTATAAGTCACAGTTATTTGCATAATTTGCATGCCCTGCGACTTACGCCAAATTTACACTACATGCGTTCCGGCTCCGCCCCGCTCCGGTCCGACCTCCGCAGCAAATACGCACCCATTATAATCAATGACAGAATTTACACTGGCTCCGCACTGCGGCGGCGAGCTGCGCCGAGCGGACGGCAGTCCGTCAAAATTAGAAATTTTTCTATTTCTGCCGGACGCCGGAGCTGTGCCGGAGTCAACTTTTGAAGATTACGTCGCACCAACAGGAAAAGGAACGAGCACAACTTCCGTATTTACAAAATAAAATCACCACGGGCGGACTTAATCCTAGCTCTATACGGATTTATTTGTACAAAAATGCTGTCAAACTATCATTTATGACTACGCCTACAAACGCAATACAAGAAATAAATAAATAAATAAAGTATTTTATTCTGAAATGTAATACATCACTTCCTGTTGCTCAAACCATGTCCTGTCGCTCATTTACGAGAGAAGATCAAGGCAGCAGTCTCTACTGTTGTTCTCCTTCTTCCACCGAATGAATTGTTTTGTTCTGACTTACTTATTTATCACTTGATTTATCGCGCGATCTCGCAATTCCCGCGCATGCGTCTCGGAGCGGCGCATCCAGGCGGACCTGAGCGGAGCGGAGGTAGTGGAAACTGGACTCGCTCAGCTGCGACCTGTGGAGCGGGGCGGAGCCGGACCGCATGTAGTGTAAATTTGGCGTTATACGCCCAAGTGACGTATTTATGAAATCTCTGTTTTTTGCAGATGATGTGGTCCTATTGGCTTCATCAGATCGTGATCTACAGCTTTCGCTGGAGCGGTTTGCAGCCGAGTGTGATGCGGCCGGGATGAGGATCAGTTCCTCCAAATCCGAGGCCATGGTCTTGAGCCGGAAAAGGGTAGCATGCCCTCTCCGGGTCGGGGAGGAGGTCCTGCCCCAAGTGGAGGAGTTTAAGTATCTCGGGGTCTTGTTCACGAATGAGGGAAAACTGGAGCGTGAGATCGATAGGCGGATAGGTGCAGCATCCGCAGTGAAGCGGGCGCTGTACCGGTCTGTCGTGGTGAAGAGAGAGCTGAGTCAAAAGGCAAAGCTCTCAATTTACCGATCGATCTACGTTCCCACCCTCATCTATGGTCATGAGCTTTGGGTTGTGACCGAAAGAACGAGATCTCGGATACAAGCGGCTGAAATGAGTTTTCTCCGCAGGGTGTCTGGACTCTCCCTTAGAGATAGGGTGAGAAGCTCAGTCATCCGGGAGGGACTCGGAGTAGAGCCGCTGCTTCTCCACATCGAGAGGAGCCAGTTGAGGTGGCTCGGGCATCTGGTTAGGATGCCTCCTGGACGCCTCCCTGGTGAGGTGTTCCGGGCATGTCCCACCGGGAGGAGACCCAGAGGAAGACCCAGGACACGCTGGAGGGACTATGTTTCTCGGCTGGCCTGGGAACGCCTTGGGATTCCCCCAGAGGAGCTGCTTCAAGTGGCTGGGGAGAGGGAAGTCTGGGCCTCCCTACTTAGGCTGCTACCCCCGCGACCCGACCCCGGATAAGCGGACGAAAATGGATGGATGGATTTATAAACCAAATTTTGGCTGCAATATGACCGTTTTCATTCATTCTCACTGAAAATATTGCACACTACTATTTTCAGCCGCTAGATGGCACTCGAGCTGTATGGCATGCCATTGTGTCACGTAATAGGTAAAAGTGGCTATTAATGACACAATCGGCTTGCCATATTTCCCACTTTCGTCCAGCTCGCCTGGAGCGACCGTCAAATCAGCTTCATTTTGTTACGCCGCCCCAGCAGAATGCAGCTTATTTGACCGTTAAAGTGCACTTATTAAGGAAAAGTTCAACTGAGACACACCTTTACTATTGAAAAACATATAACTGTTTTTAGGCGGTTATCTTGTTAAATTCTTGTCAAAGTCCTCCCGTGCATGCTCCCGCAGCCGCCATTTGGCAGCCAATTGATTTTTGGCACAACACCGGCCTACATTTCCGGGTTGTCAGTGGTGATGCATAACAAACACGACACGTCAGCAGTGACGCATAATAGATGGAACATATACAGCGAAGCAACGTATTTATGGATTTTTCCACATTAATAGACATATTTAGACTGATGCAACTTACAGGGCGGTGCGACATGTATGGCAAAAATACGATATACCGGTATCAGCAGGGTGCTCTGCACTGTCAACAGAACTGAGTGTTCTGCCTACCAAACTATTACCCCCACCCACAACTGCTAGCATTTATGTAGCACTAAGCTAGCTGTGTGCAATGCAGATGTGCTAGCTGAAAAAGCCAGACAGGTAGCACTCCACTTAAGCTGAGCTGTCTCCACCACCCCGCTCAAAAATTGTCAGTACAAACAGCGTGCAACACAGATGTGGCTCCGCCCCACCCACTCAAAAAATGCAAGTCTCCGCCTCCATCATCCGGTCACAAATAGCGCAACAGAAATGTTAACACCAACTTGGGTCTGACAAAGCAAAATGTTTTATGGCAGCAGGAAGCTCGTTAGATCATCAAAATAAAATAAAAAAGTTATTAGTTTTTAAAATCCATAAATTGGCCATGGCATTGTATAAGTTGCGGTGTTCAAAGCGTGTGAACAAGTAGCGGCTAATACACAGGAAATTACGGTATTTCGTATTCCCTCTCTTTGCTTTGCAGCGAGGATAATAAAGAATTACTAAAGTGTGAGTAAATCATTTTAATCTCCATGTTTGGCTCGTAACGGGCATATAAAAAGTACTGGTTAACTAATAAAAATTGTAAACAATTAAAAAAACAACAACTATGTAATAAATTATTTAATGTGGACTTTAAAGTCGATTCTGTGCAGATAATTCACAGGAACACATTTTACTGTTGTGATTACAATGAAACCAGTACTTCTGCTTTTTGTAATTAAACGGTCAGAACCTCAATGGACTCAGTAACTGTGCTGCAGTGCTGAACACAGTATGATGATTAAATATCCCTGTGGTTATTTGGAGTCCCCACCCACCTAAATCAATCTGTTCCAAAACTACAATTTTGAAATAAATGAAATACGGCTTGAGAAAAATCAAAAAGCTGGGCCACAGCCTGAGAAATTGTGTTTTCCGAGTTAAATGGAAAAGGTCATATCAGACTATGAACAAAAAATGCTCCAATTCATGAGTGAGCAGCGATGGCAGAAAGATAGCAGCTGTAAAGGGTTTAGAGGGGGGTCAGTTTAATACTGACCTCCTTTTTACCTTAATTTACTTATTCAGATTGAATAGTAATTTCACGGATTCTCTTCTTTTTCAGTTTATTCAATATTTCTGTGATCTTTATGATGGATAAATAAACAGAGCCATTAAGTGACAATGGACACGTTAACTTAGTTTGATATGTCAAAGAGACACTATCATTTATTTAAAATAAATCAACTAAATTAACACCATTACACTTGATTGACATGATTTCACTTTCTTTCAATTCAAATACGTCAGCACACTTAAATTTAACACAACAGACATAAATACTAGATGTTAAACATATTTAGTCTGTGGGCTCTTTAACTTAAAAAATAGTTTCCAGCTTAGATTGAGAGGGGAAAGAAATAGGAGGAAAGATTTAAGAAGAAATTATCATGAGCATGATACCAGAGTGACACTTCTCCTCCGACTTCTGCTAAAATCCAGGTACGTTTTGTAAACAGCTCTTTACCTTTTGACGACCGCCCGGTAAGAGGTGACCTTGTAGCCTTTCAGATGCACGGATCCTTGTGGGGACCAGTACGATACCTTCAAGCAAGGTTCTGGTTTACGTCTCCAACGTCTCCTGGTTTTGCTTGGTCATCAGAGAATATGTCAGCTTCAGGCCTCTGACTTCAAGATAAACTTATTCCAGGAAGGAATAGACAAAGTTCTTGATCTTACGCTTGTTCGAAGTAGACTCATAACAGCCTGTTATCAGTCCTTAGCTGAAGACGCCGGTCGTTAGCTCTTGACCACACGTGTCCAGCTCTTGGGAAAGTTCACATCTCTTGGAAGTTCCCAGCAACTCTGAAGCGTTTCCGCACAAGCTTAGAACTTAAAAAGCAGGAACACAGAGAGGAGTTCACTTGCCTTATCAGGCCCAAGGTTACAAGCAGCAGCAGAGAGAAATGTTTAGGAAAAAGATAGATAAAGCTGGAGCCCTGCTCATGAGACTGTCTCTGAGTTTCTAAACAAAACAGTCGGGTCTCTGTGACCCGAGATTTCACCTTTAACACCGCAGTGAACACAACTCTTAAAGAATAACACAGCTTAAAAGCACACATCATGAAAATGACAAAAGTTATTCTTTTGATCACATCAGCCTAAAATCAAAGATAGAAATAGTCTCTTTTTGGTGACTATGTTATCAGATTATAGCTAAATGAATGATTTTGTAGTAAATGTCTTGCTTTACTGAGAGGTCAGTAAAGGTCATCACTGGACAGTTCAAAAACCTTAATTTGACCCTGGGTAGGTCCACTACATCTCCCCCCTTTTGGAAGCCATCGCCAGTCCTTGGGGATGGGGTCCAACACGAAAGGAAACCTTGAACTGTCTTTGATCTTGAAGTAATCCAGCAAGTGGAAAAGAAAAATCAAAAATTATAATCCCATAAAGTTTTTGGAAATTCCATACTGTTCGGAGGTAATCCCATTGCGAAAAGCTTTTAATCCTTTGGAAAACTGAGTCTGTTATTGAAAAAGTCTTATAATCCACAGCGGTAATTCCACAACGATTAGTTTTGTTGATTGATCAGCAACAATTGTTTT
>JBBPBX010054732.1:6205-23358 GCA_038048925.1 Garcialebias charrua | reverse complement strand
CTTGTAAAAGAGATCTCGATCTCAACGGGCTCTACCTGGTAAAATAAAGGTGATTGATTAATTGATTTTAAATCATTAAATGCCTAGCTTTGCTGAATAGTCCACTGTAATCCAACTACCGTACTCCATTTTTAATCTTTAATAGAAAACACTAATCACAAGACAAAATGTTTCAGCATAAAAATCTCTCATCACTGTGTTTCAGCTTGCAGTTACAACTATTTTGATTGCATACACTGTCCATTCATGATATAATTTAAAGTATCTGTCATTTACCCATTCATACAGCACTCTACTAGATCTCTACAAAGCTAACTGAACAAATCATTCTAAATGGACTAATCCATGCTCTATCACATTCATACACCGATGGGACACAAATCAGAGGCAATGAGGGGTACAGTGTCTTGCCCAGGGACACTTGGGCATGTGACTGCTGGTGGACTGGAACCCCCAACTTTTGCATTGGAAGACTGCTCTAACCACTCAGCCACCCATCTATCTGATCTGGATGGATCTGATCTTTCTTAGATAGAGAACTTTACTAATTGGCATTTCTATGTATGTGAATGTTCCTGTAAAGTGTCCTGAGACAACTTTGTTGTGATTTGGTTCTATATAAAAACTGCTGCATCTGTTGCTTGGAAAGATGTATGCTTACTCTGTGGGATCAAGCAGGACATCAGAGAGATGGTGAAGGGGTACGACGGCGTGATCTGAGGTGGCGTTCTCTGCCTGTCACAGCACGGTCGTGAGCGCAGGCAGTCAGGCAAGACTCTGCTGGCACGTTTGGGATTTGCAGCTATCGGCAAGAGAAATCTGCACTGCAGAGACTGCAGGGGAGGGAGGAGAGCCGGATTGGGAATCGTGAAAGCGTGGACTGAAGGGAAAATGAACCAGCGAGCTAGTGGCACAGTTAAACAGCATTCTTTATGGAGCACTTCACTGAAAGTATATAACAAGTTTAATAAGCTGCTCTGTTGGTCAGTGTGCAAAAATAACAGACTCAAGCTCAAGATAAATATTGATCTTCTATCCTTTCTGTTTGCATAAGGATACATGTATTTAAGAAACTGGAAATAAAGGAGAAAATGTGCAACAAGGCCGGCATATTATCTTTTCAGCGGTTTATTAACATTTTTCTTTCTTGAGAGCATCTTTACTGATGCACAGTGAATCCAGATGTGTTTGAATGCTCTGATCCATGAAAGTCTACGAGCATGGATACATCGGCGGGGGAGAAGTAGCCAAAAATGTTTGTCTGAGCAAATCAGTTTGGGTTTTATCAGTAACATTCTCAATCTGTTTCCAGCAATTCTACAGATCCCTTCGAAAAAATAGGGGCGTTTAGACATAAAAATGGGTACGATCATGGACATGTTTTGCTCTATGCCAAATCAGATCTGAATCTGTATTCTTGAGCAGAAAGTTGAGATCATTTATAAGATACTGACGCCATTCCTTATGCTGCTCACGTCCTGGGGTCACCTTGACGGTAAACATTTAATTATGAGCTCCTATGGTTAACAGCTTGCATTAACAATTTATCCTCCCAGGTTTCATTCACAATATTAATCGTTTTGAAATGCATTACAAGCGGAGCCTTTTTGTTTTGCCCCTGCAGTCTGGTGACCCATTAACTGATGAGTTCAGCTCCATATTGTTCCTCAGCAGCACTCAGAGCTGATACAGTATCATTAGTCACAGTCGGCGTGAGCATAAAGCACATCGGTCCGGGCTTCACTGGTAACAAATGAGCATGTGGAAATATTGGGGCAGCTAATCATTGCAGCCTTAGTTAATATTTTAATAACTGCCTTTTGGGGGAGAACAAATATTAGAGCATATCAGCTTGGATATTTCCTTACAGGCTTTTCAGGGTCGGTTTAATTGTCCCACCACCAAATGCTTAATTCGGCCCCTGAGCCTACCTGATAGACTTGGCTCGTCAGAGTCAGAGAGTCAAAGAATCTTTATTGTCATTTGCACCGCATGTGGTACATGTGATGAAATGAGATTATGTACACAGGGTACACTCGTGCCTGCATTTGAGAGATTAAGCTCTGGTGCCGTATCAAAAAGTGTTCGGCGCTGCAGGATATGGGACTGGATCCCAGGAAAGATGTAAACTGGGCAGCATCAACACGAGATGACCTTCAGAATAAGACAAACAATAAAGGAGCTCAGAATAGAGACTTTACTTTCACCCAAGATGTCCATGTGTGCCTGCAACCCTCTTTTTTTTTTTTTTTGTTCTTGCAGATTTGTTGGTACATGGCAATATAACACAACAATCTTGAATCATTTGTCACGGTTGACAAATTTGCCTTTGGGCTGTCAGAGCTGGCACACAAACAGGGGGCGCAGATTAGGGTGCTAGAAGGGTGCACCATCATTTCGTCTTAATTGCATCACTTTCTCTGTTTTGCTTGCAGTAGAGAAACACAATCCGAATCTCTTGTGCATTCATCACGCAGGCAGAGGAAGCTGGGGTGTGGGAATTAGAGGCGAAAGCCATCAGGGAAGTTAATTTGGGATGTGATGAGACCACCTGGCAAGGTCAGACAAAGCTTTTTTCCAGAAGAACGAGTCGCCTCATTGGGCGTGATTGATTCCTAACTACGACCTTAGAATTATCTGTAAGGTGATGGCTTTCTGTTCGGTTAAACATTTCCCATTTATGACGATGCTGCACCATCAGGACTAGTTTATGGCAAGAATCTCCCTCAAAGTTGCAATGACAGAATAAAAACTGCCATCATGCGCCAATGGTCATTCCTAAAGTCCAAACTGTGTTATAACCATTAGCTTCAATCAGAGAGGATTCAGTGGCACATCATCTCCTCTGAAGACATCATCAGGGAAATCATGTATCTAAACTTTATGGAAGGAAAACATGGTGTTGATATTAAACAAGACTGTTTTTTTATCAACACAATTTAAGAAGTTTTCTACAGCTAACAGATACTCTAAAACACAAAAGTGTCCATAATCTAATTAATTTCTCAGATGGTGAACTAAAATGTGGTGTATGCTGGTGAAGATTCTCAGTCGCCCAGGACATGATAAAATCAAAAAAGGCGTTCAATACAGAAACAACTGGACTTTATTTGTAACAGAAGACGTTTCGCTTCCCATCCGGGGAGCTTTATCAATTCAATGAGCAGACTGTGAGAGAGTGAAGTTATAAAACAGGCTGAGCCACTGACACACACCAACCTATGTAAATTGGAAGCTAACGTACACACATACTTGGGATAACACGTACCTGTGACACATTCAAAGTTCAACGTGTGGAAACAGAGCTTACAGAAAACACACACGCATCCTACTGTATGTAAATTGACAAATCACACCTCACACATTGATAGCAGGGACCTCTCAAAGTCTTGTTAGTCTAATTCACAAATGAGGCTCCTCTGTTCTCAACAGGTGTGAAACGTCTGGGGAAAAAGGAACAGAAACACGTTGAAAAATCTCTTCAATCATGTGGATACCCTAACTGGGCTTTTGTCAAGTCAGCGAGGAAATTTTCAAAGCACAATAATGAACAGAGAAAGGAGAACAGACAAAAAAACATTGTCATCCCTTATGTGGCTGGACTATTAGAGAATTTCAGAAGGATTTTCAACAAACACAACATCCCAGTACATTTCAAACCCAGCAGGACTCTCAGACAGAGGCTGGTGCATCCTAAGGACAAAACTCCCACACACAAACAGAGTGGTGTAGTGTACGCATTCCAGTGCAGTAAGGACTGTCCAGACCTCTACATTGGAGAAACCAAGCAGCCCATTCACAAAAGAATGTCCCAACACAGGAGAGCCTCCTCCTCTGGACAAAACTCAGCTGCTCACCTCCACCTCACGAACAAGGGTCACTCATTTGAGGACCAGAATGTGCACATTTTGGACAGAGAACACAGGTGGGTGTGAAGGAAGCTGTTTATGTAAAACGGGAGAAACCACCGTTAGAGGAGGAGGCCTCAGATTCCAACTTTCTAAAACTTATGGTGCGGCCCTGGGGTTGATTCCCAGACGTTTCATACTTGATGAGAACAGAGGAGCCTTGTTTGTGAATTAGACTAACAAGACTTTGAGATGTCCCTGCTATCAATGTGTGAGGTGTGATTTGTCAATTTACATACAGTAGGATGTGTGTGTGTTTTCTGTAAGCTCTGTTTTCACACGCTGAACTTTGAATGGGTCACAGGTACGTGTTATCCCAAGTATGTGTGTGTGTTAGCTTCCAATTTACATAGGTTGGTGTGTGTCAGTGGCTCAGCCTGTTTTATAACTTCACTCTCTCACAGTCTGCTCATTGAATTGATAAAGCTCCCCGGATGGGAAGCAAAACGTCTTCTGTTACAAATAAAGTCCAGTTGTTCTGTATTGAACGCCTTTTTTGATAAAATGTGGTGTCATAGTAGCTGAGACCGATTTCCAACACATTCTGAGCACTAAAAGATTTCCCAAGATTTGGGTTTAAAATTTTGCTATTACCTGTTTGTCTGTTAGATCTATTGGGCATTTTTAATAAAAGCTGGAAAATGAACTGTTGGCTTATAGTAATGGAAGAATCCGCCCAGAGGACCAGACCCAACCTGGTTAGATGTATCCACCGCTGGATTACTGAGCATGCATCAGGACTGAATAGGTTGTAGATGCACATCCAGTGATTAGTTTCTTGGAGTTTAATTAAAATCTGTTTAGTATTTAAGGCTATATTTTGCTAAGACACACAAAGGATGGACTCCAGAACCTGTCAAGAGTACCTGACTCAACCTTGTTAGATACAACTTTCAGGGTGAATCCAGTTCAAGATTTGCACAAGAGACTAATCCACGATCATCAACACAAAATGTCTTTAACTGTCAGCTTAATAGATATTTAGCTAAAATTTGATGTTGTAAGACACCAGTGGCTGTAACTGAACAGTTCAGAAGGAACCTGACCCTAAGAAACCCCTACTGTTAAGTTTGGAGGTGATTTGTCAATCTACATAGGTATGTGTGTATCTCATCTCAGCCTTTAAAACCTGAACCCCCAGTTGCTTTTGTATTGCACGTTTTTTTCAAGAGTTCAGAAAGAACAACAGATTTTTTTTGTCTTATGACTTTTAAACAAGATGACCTTATCAATTGTGGAATGGCCCAAAGAATGTGAGTGGGCCGGAGACAGCACTTTGCCTCAGTTGTCGTGTTATTGAAGACACATGGAGCCTATCAGGTTGTGACGGGACAGACAGAAAATGTAGGAGGTGCTGTGTGTGACTTTGAGGGCTATAGTGCAAATACACAAACCACCACAACTCATCCGTTTGAGAGCAGGTCGTCTTGGATTGGATGTCAGATCCGTCCTTTTTTGCCCTCTGTTTGTCTGCTGCCGGTCACACCCAGCTGTAATATTTTTAACTCAAGTGTCTGATTGCTCACCGGCCAACAAGTTCATTTGAACACAATATGACAAAGCTCAAGAGCCGCGAGCCAAATCTGGTCCCCCAAGATGATGACTTAAATGCAAAATATTGTATCTCTTCTAATTTTTCTTTAAAAAAACAACAACAACCTGATACAGTAAATACATTATTTAGTGTAGACTTCTCTTTCAAGCTGGATAACTGTGAAGTCAGAAAAAAAGGTTGGATCATTCTGTCGTTGTGAAACGAGCAACAGAATGTCAAATGAGACAGATCACACTCTTGTTGATGAACCAAGAAAAGATCTGACTTGAGTTAATGGATCAGCTGAAAGTGGTCCATGGCTTGCACACAATTTTTTACATTTTGGCTCCTTTTGGTAACCAAGTTCAACACCAGCTGTTTTTCAAAGATGGCAGTAAAGTCCAACAAAATGTAAAACAATTCCGTTGTGTTTGTGCACAGGAGAAGAACGGACCAGAGAGAACGTGGTGGGCACCACAGACTCCCAGTCGGCCGGGGCAGCTGGGTCAGAACCGGACAAACGGAGGCTCCACTGTTGCATCAGAGTAACAGCCGTACAGGTGCGGAAGGCCCTGTGGGGGGTCGCCATGGTCGTGTGCGTGTGCTCGTCCTGGGCAGGCTCCACCCAGCTGGCCAAGCTGACGTTTAAGAAGTACGACGCCCCGTTCACCCTCACCTGGTTCGCCACCACCTGGAACTGCCTCTTCTTCCCCTTGTATTACATCGGCCACCTGTACAAGAGTCCGGAGAGGCAGACGCCCAAGCAGAGATTCAGGTGGGGAAGCCTCACAGCGTTTTCATGCAACGGCAGATAAGAATGTTTTTGAATGTATGTGTGTGCATGTGCCTGTCTGTTAGCAAAATATCTCATGAACCCATTGACACATTTTAATGAAACGCAGAAAGTTTCATTGTATGAAGTGACTTTAAAAAACACCACAATGGCTATAATTCAGTTACATAACACATACTCTGAGTGCAGTCATCTTGCCTTACTGCATCTTTAGCTCTAATTTCTTAACATAAGATTATATTAATCTACAACTCTGGCATGAAGTGCAGCAGGTGATATGCACTCCTTCAAGGGATGCTAGTTCTTTAATTGCGTTTTTGTTCTTTAAGTCAGTCCTCAAATTGGGATTCTTGTCGTCATTTCAGATTATTGACTTGTTACAAGGTCCAACACTGCTGAAGGCAAATGTTTTCTACAGATTTACGTGTCTTTTTAATCTGTATGAGGACCATTACATGTTCAAGAACCATCATTGGAGCCAAACTGAGTCATGCTAAGTAAGTAAAGGGATAAAGTAAAATTTCATGGACATGGTCAAAAAACTGAACTTCAGTGAGAAACGTGAACAAAATCTCCCTCCGCTTTTCTTAAAGGTCATAAAGAAAAGTTTTAGTTTTCTATTTAGCGTCCAGATGAGATCAAATGTGACTTATCTGAGCTCAAAGGCACAGTTTCTGTCTGATGCATAAAAGGTGAAACGATTTACCTCAAGAACACGATCAAAGCACATCAATGATTCCCTTCACTTGGCACTCCTTTAAAAAGGCTCTTGCAAGAAAGACAGAAAAACGACCTTGGGTTTTTGCAGACATAACAAGACGATGATCCAAACATGTGGTGAAAAAAGGTAAAACTTTCAACTCAAAACCTGATGTTCACTGCAGAAAAGTTAAAAAACAAAAGATCTTACGGGAAATGTTTGATAGCTGTAATTATAATAACAGGTCTTGCCATCATTAGCAAAAAAAGCAATTTCTCATGAATTATAGTAGTAGTTAAATATGTTTTATCTTAATTGAATTTGTTATAAAATTTGTCTTAATTGCCTGTTTCACGCTTTCAGCACTTTGAGTTTCACTAGTTTATGAAAAGTGCTATGTACAAAAGTTTAACTGGTGTCTAATAATAAAATTTAACAATATTATAATTAGTAATAATTATTAATAATAATTAATATATTATAATAATATGGTTTTTGGTGTATGAGTGTGAAGAAATATACACATATACTATATATTTAAATGTTAAAACTTACAGGAAATGTTTGATAGCTGTAATTATAAGGCTTTGCTGTCATAGGAAGAAAAAAAAGTGATTTCTCATAAATTATGGAGAAAAAAAAGGTAATTTCTCCAGCTTGGGCACAGTTTTTCAGGATCATCAGTCTATTTTTTTCTTCCTTAAATGTCATTTAAGGAAGGAATGTGCGGACCAGCTCTGTGAGGTGCTGGCTGACATCTTCACCACCTCACTTGCACTGGAGTCAGTTCCCACCTGCCTGAAGACCGCCACCATCATCCCAGTCCCAAAAAGCTCCACAGTGACTGGTCTGAATGACTATAGACCGGTGGCCCTCACCCCGATAGTCGCTAAATGTTTTGAGAAACTGGTCATGTCCCACATCAAGACAGCCGTCAACATCAACGAGGACCCTCATCAATATGCATATCGTGAGAACCGATCAACAGAGGACGCCATCTCCTCCGTGGTCCACACTGCTCTCACCCACCTGGATCAGAAGGACTCATACGTGCGTCTGCTCTTTGTGGACTTCACATCTGCCTTCAACACCATGATCCCCCAAACTCTGATAGACAAACTATCCACACTTGGACTAAGCCCCTCTATTTGTAACTGGGTCTTAGACTTCTTAACAGACAGACCACAGTCCGTGAAGATCCACAACTTCTCCTCCTCCACCATCACCCTCAGCACTGGCTCTCCTCAAGGATGTGTGCTGAGCCCTCTTCTGTTCACTCTGCTCACATATGATTGTACAGCCACACATCCAGGCTGTCATATTGTTAAGTTTGCAGATGATACAGCTGTGGTGGGATGCATCACAGATAATGATGAATCCAGCTACAGACAGGAGGTGGAACATCTGGAGAGCTGGTGCAAAGAGAACAACCTTCACATGAATGTGAAGAAGACGAAGGAGATGATTGTGGACTTCAGAAGGAACAAACACACCCACACCCCACTGTATATAGGTGGATCTGCGGTGGAGGTGGTCTCCAGCTACAAATACCTGGGTGTACACTTGAATGATAACCTCAGCTGGAGCAATAACACCACCAGCCTGATCAAGAAAGGTCATCAGAGACTCTACTTCCTCAGACGGCTGAGACGAGCCGGTCTGAGAAGCCCAGTCCTCACCTCGTTCTACAGGTGTGCAGTGGAGAGCGTCCTGTGCTCCAGCATCAACGTGTGGCATGGAGGCTGCACAGTTGCAGAGAGGAAAGCTCTACAGAGAGTGGTGAAGGCTGCACAGAAGTCTGTGGGAGTCAGTCTCCCCACCATCACAGACATTTACACCTCCAGATGCAGAAAAAGAGCCACCTGCATCATGAAAGACCTCACTCACCCAGCACACTCACTCTTTGCACCACTCCCCTCGGGACGGAGGTTGAGGAGCATCAAATGTAGAACCACTAGACTGAGGAACAGCTTCTACCCTGAGGCTGTCAGACTCATGAATAAATAAATAATAAGAATAAACACTGCAAAATGTCACATCATGCTGATACTGATCTGTTTCTTGTTGCTGCGTTCATCTGTGACCATCTGCTCATGTTCGTGCTGCTGTTTATAATGATGTTTTTCTACTACATTAGGGCTTAGTGTATTACTAGCTGATGTCTCTCTTAGTTAATCCTAGATGTTATTATTGTTTTTCTCTTGCATTTGTTGTTGGATGTAACTGGGACCCTGTGTACATAATCTCGTTTTCAACACATGTACTACATGCGGTGCAAATGACAATAAATTCTCTCTGACTCTGACTCTGACTCTGATTTACTGCCAGAAACCCCACACGAAACATATCACAGAATTTGAAATAATTCTCATCTAAAATGTAAAAGTTAAAATTTTCAGTTGACACAAAGAAGAAAAAGAAATAATGAAACTTAACACAAGAGAATCTGCATAAACATTCTGATTTAGAGTAACTTTTGTTTATGGAGGCTTCCTAACTTGTGATCCAGTAAAAATCAACATTGATCAGGTGGAAGTTTTATCCATCATCTCTCCGTCTCGTTGTGCTGCTTCTCAACAAAGAGACAAAGAGGCTGACGAGTTGAAGTAATTGTGTGCCGGTGAGCATTAGCTGGGATTCACACGAGGATTTAGAGCTCCCACCCCCTCGCCTGGACTTGATCTGCTCAGATTCTGGAGCTGATTGTGTAACTGTGGTTGGTTTGCTCTGTGCCTTCTCACTCGCTAATTGATTTCGTAGAAGGCAGAGAAACAAGGCAGAGATGACGTCTGCAACATCTGACAAATGTTGGTTGGCTGGTTTCTGTCTTCGCAGACATGTCTCAAGAGAAATTTACCGCTCATTAGAAATTGTTGATACAACAAACTCAATAAAATTGCCAAAAATGAATGTGTAAATCCCTTTTTATTCACATTTTAAATGAAGTACATGTAATGATCTATTTTTAGGAGATGTGACTGTTTTAGACTGATCTGGATAAAATCAGGAACGATTTCATCAGATGTTTGATCATCAGACTTTAATACAGGTAGTCCTCGACTTACGACGGCCTCGACTTACGACGTTTCGCGGTTACGAACGCCCTCCCATTGAAAAGCATTGTTTCGAGTTACACGTTTTTTGCGCCTTTACACCAAAAAATACGGTACCGAAACTCAGCGGAGGCGGAAATTTACAGGAGGGAGGGAGGAGAGTGTACCTTAGCGGCCACGGGCGGAGGATTACAGCTGAAAATTACAGGAGACCTCATTGTTTACAGGCAGACCGGGGCAGAGGAGGTTAGGAGGGGCTAACATGCTAACAGACCTTACTGTAAAACTCTGGACCGCGCGTGGAAAAGTACAGGAGACCTTTGTTTGGACCGGAGGTTTACGAGGCAGAGAGGCTACAGCTGAGCAACGAGCTAACATGCTAACAGGCGGAGGAAGGCTTCACCAGCTCCCAGTAGGTTATTAACTCTTTTTCCCCTTCATTATGGCTCCAAATGTATGGAGCTAACATGCTAACAGGCCTTACTGTAAACAGTCTGGACCGCGCAAACTTCAAGCAGCCTCAGATGTTGGAGGAACACCGAGCTAACATGCTAACAGGCGGAGGAAGGCTTCATCAGCATTCCAGTTGGTTATTAACTCTTTTATTCCTTCATTATGGCTCAGAATATGTTTTTTTGATAATTATGTAGGGTAATGTGTTAGGATAGGCTAAGTGCTTGGTAAAATACAGTACTGTACGTATGAAGTGCCGTTTGGACGTATTTTCCGACACGACGATTTTCGAGTTACGGCGCAGCGTAGGAACGGATCTCCGCCGTAAGTCGGGGACCACCTGTAATGACAAAGTTGTGATGTCAAACCCAACTTTTGTCAAATAGCATTTATTTAAATGAATTTAAGGTACCTTACTGGTAACAGTGCTGGCAGTAAGTTACCATAAAATGACAGAGAAATGGATTACAGTGTGTGGCAGTTCATAAAAATTGTCTTGAAAAAATACAAATGACGTGCAAGAACCACAGACTGATTTGTTCATATCAGGACATTTTGAAAAGTGCAGCTTTGGCTTTTTGTTGCATCAGCTGCTTGACCAGTTTAACCGTATTCTGTAACACCAGTCATGTGAGGCGGGACTGAGTCAAAGGGTCATACAGTCAAACTACATTCTGCTGTCTTAAGGAGCCATTTCTGCTGGTTTTTAGCACAACCAGTTGATTTTCATAATAAACACATTATTATTATTATGCAAAATGAAGACATGGTGAACATGAAGCTGATTTAAAATTCTAATTCTCGTCAATCATTTAGAATCCGATAAACCTCAAACGTACAATCGCACAGAGGCCATTTTAGTTAATGGGCTGAATAAAATAATGTATTGCAAGAAATGTTGGTCCTATTTATGCAGATTGTCTTTTTAATTGTCTTAAGTGGTCTCATTTTTTCAAAGCACTTTGTAAGAGCACAAACAAGCTAAAGCGACTTTATTGTAGTAGTTAAATATGTTTAATCTTACTTGAATTTGATGTAAAATGTGTCTTAATTGCCTGTATATCTTTATTTCATGCTTTCAGCACGTTGAGTTTGACTCGTTTATGAAAAAAGTCCTGTATACAGAAGTTGAAATGGTGTCTAATAATAATACAATATGAATAATGATATTGTTTTTGGTGTATGAGTGTGAAGAAATATACACATATGTGTTTAAATGTTACAACCTACAGGAAATGGTAAATGGAGCTTATTTATATAGCGCTTTCCAGCCCCCTGTGAGGAGCCCCAAAGCGCTTTACAATACCAGCCATCCACCCATTCATTCAGACATTCATACACCGGTAGTGGTAGCCTGCCTTGCAAGGCGCCATCCAGACCTACCGGGAGCAACTCGGGGTTAAGTGTCTTGCCCAGGGACACAACGACACATGGTGGGCGGATGCGGGATTCGAACCTCCAACCTTCCGATTGGGGGTCGACTGCCATTACCACTACACCACAGCCGCCCAATGTTTGATAGCTGTAACTATAAGGCCTTGCCCTCATTACAGCAAAAGAAGTGATTTCTCATAAATAAATTAATTTATTATTATTATAAATTAAACATCTATGTTAAGTTGTATACTATAATATATATACTTTATTTATATATAATATATAGTATACTCAGAGTGCAAATATAAACAGGAAGTGTTTTGTGTGATTCTGTGAGCGTGAAATATACAGTATTGTTTTGTAGAATCAGGGTAAGGATAAATGGTGCCATATGAGCAAGAAAAGTTTGAATTTATAGAGTGAAAGGCTGAGCATTCCTTGAAGGAACGTGTATTGCCTGACACCTTTCATGCCAGAGTTTTAGACCATTTTAAATGAATAAATGAAAGAGTTAAAGTACAGCCATTGTGGTCAAACTTTGGAAAACAAAATATTATACACAATCTCATCAATACAACAAGACATATTGGCTCAGAATGTGTTATAAATTACTCCCAGCTAATCAAGTCTGAGCACCTTATCTGTAAAATGTACTGTGTTATAGATATTTTTGTGTTTTCTAATGCTATTTGGCTGTGGCGGCCATCTTGACTTGGGTTGGCGCCAAAAGTTAATCAATTATTTAGCTTCATCCATTTATTATTCCCTGAAACTCCAGTTAAAATCCATTGAGTGCTTAATGTGATATTTTAGTAACACTCACATAAACCCGAACAAAAGCTTTGTTTGCCTTTGCCTTTCATCTGTGGACAACATTAAACCAGAGAAAATAAAATCTACTACAACACATCGTTATCTGATGACTTCTCCAAACTGCACCCAAGAGCTGATTAGAATTTCCAGTTGATGTGTTTATGCCTTGAAATGCAGATACTGTATACTGTTTGTGTCCCTTGTGCATTTATAAAATATTAAAAACATTGGCCCTAAACATCAAAATCCTTATACACGCAGCAAATTAATTCAGCATATTGAAATGTACTGTTTGGATGGGTAGAAGATAAAAGAAGACATCAAATTGAACCAGAACAGCTTTATGTTTGATTTTATGTCCTGTAGCAGCACTAAAACTAGTTTGAGCTCTTTATCAGAAGTGTCTCAAATAAACTTGTACTTGGTAACAGCTTAGATATTACTCTGATTTTTGTTTACATGGAAACAGAAATACAGTAGTGCAAAACGAATATTTTATTACACCTGAGGGACTGAAGCTTTATTCACGGTAGCGTCAGAAAATTGATGTCTCAAAGCCTTGCAGCAGATTTCCTTGTGTTTGTATTTATTAATTTCTCTCAGCAGTGCTGATGTGGGAGAACAAATTATTCAGATATAATGGCTGAAGTAACCAACCTGTTCTTGGTCATAAATCAAGGTCTGTTTCTAAATTACACCACACATTTAACAGTAATACCATGTTCTTGGTTGTATTTCGGCTCACAGGGAGTGTTGCAGATTTTTTGGGGACGACGGGCTGACACCCAAGGTGTTTTTCACTAAGGTGGCTCCCTTTGGCCTGCTGTTGATCCTCACCAACTACCTGTACCTGCAGGCCCTCAGGAAGATCAACATAACAGATGTGTCAGCATTGTTCTGTTGCAACAAAGCCTTCGTCTTTCTGCTTTCGTGGATTGTACTCAGAGACCGCTTCATGGGAGTCAGGGTGAGTTTCTACAAGTCTTTGTGATGTGTGTCATCGGCAGTGTTCTACGGTGGCCCTCAGGTGTAAATGAGCATTTGAAAAAACAGAATTACATTTGAAAAAACGGAATTATATTAAGCCAAAGCAGAAGTGGCCAAAGCGGAAGTGGCCGAAGCGGAAGTGGCCGAAGCAGAAGTGGCCTAAGCGGAAGTGGCCGAAGCAGAAGTGGCCTAAGCGGAAGTGGCCGGAATCACATTTGGTAAAAATGGAATTGCATTTGAACAAAACAGAAATGCATTAAGCCAAAGTGGTAGTGGCCAAAGCAAAAGTGGCCAAAGTGGAAGTGGCCAAAGTAGAAGTGGCCGGAATCGCTTTTGGAAAAAACGGAACTACTTTTGAAAAAAACAGAATTACATTTGAAAAAATTGAATCACATTAAGTTAAACCACCTCAGGGTCACTGTAGTTTTATGTTAATAAAGTTAAAAAAATTAAAAATAAACCACTAACCCCTCACCACCACTTCTGGTTTGGCTTAATGTAATTTCGTTTTTTCAAATGTAATTTCATTTTTTCCAAATGTGATTCCAGCCACTTCTTCTTCTGCCACTTCCACTTCTGCCACTTCCACTTCTGCCACTTCCGCTTTGGCCACTTCTGCTTTGGCTTAATGTAATTCTGTTTTTTCAAATGTAATTCCGTTGTTTTGTTTTGTCAAATGTGATTCCAGCCACTTCCGCTTTTGCCACTTTCGCTTTGGCTTAATGTTTTGGCTTAATGTTTTTTTTTTTTCCCCAAATGTAATTCTGTTTTTCATATGTAATTCAGTTTTTTTCCCCCCTCAAATGTGATTCCAGCCACTTTTGCTTTGGCCACTTCTGCTTTGGCCACTTCCACTTTGGTTTAATGTTCTGTTTTTTCAAAAGTAATTCCATTTTTTCAAATGTAATTCTGTTCTTTCAAATGTTTATTTACACCTCAGGGCCACCGTAGTTTTCTGCTATCTTTGTATATTTGGCTGGCGGTCCAACTCAAACAGAGGCAACACAAACCCTCCTGCCTTGTCTCCCTTGTCATTTTCAACATACTTTTGGGGGAAAAAAATCATGCAGATAGCACTGCAATAAGTCCATACCTACATAACCATCAGAGGAAGATCCTCCCCCAATATTTGCCTCGTGGATGATATCGACCTGATGGAAAATAATGGCACGGAGCTCCAGGAACTCAACATTAAATTGGAAAAGGTAGCTTTGGGTGGTGGCTTTTCCCTTGGGGGGGGGTGCTAAAAAGTTTAAAGGAAAAATGTGTATAATAAACATTTTTAAGTAAGAATGGAACGTTAAGTACTGTATAGCAATAACAAGAACTATAACAGAAATAAAAGCAGTAATGTGTTTAGTGGGAGGGGGCGGTTATTTGTTTGCAGCCTGAGTGGGGCTCACTCTCTCACACTTTGAAACTCCCTGAGCATATGGTATGGATTTAAAAGGGCAAACACTGGAAGAAGTAAAATACTCAAGTAGAAGTCAAACAAAGATTGGTAAAACATCATGAACATGACAAGACTGGCCAGTGTTTGGAAAAGCAACTCTACAGCTTCCCTGAAGGTCAGTCTTTATAAATACTCTCCCCCCTACTGTGTGTATGTGAGCGCGGGATGCTCACAGCAGATAATGTGTGGAAGATAGAGTTCTTTGAAAATGAGGGTTACAGGAGGATGCTGCATATATCTTACAGAAACCATAGTTGCCACCCACGCTGGAGCATGCATCAGGGCATAGTTGCCACCCACGCTGGAGAACAAGAACCACTACGCTTAATAGTAAAATGTTGCAAACTGATCTGGTATGGTCACAAGGCACCCACAGGAAACAGAAAATGGATTAAAAAAGAATCAGACAGAGGAGGATCTGGTTGAATAACTAAAAATGTTGCAGAAATATGCATTATTTTCTCTTTTGTTGTGTATGGCATCTCCTTATTGCCATCCCAATGAGGAATATAAAACATGTTTTAGTCTTTTATTTGTTGCTTTTGCAGTATTCCCACCACGACATGACCTGATTACCATCATAGCTGTGCCTCTCATTGCTTTTGGACAACATAAATATTTTGTATTTTTTTCTTCAGCTCCTATGTTCAACAGTGAAATGCAGCACTGGATGCAAACCATTTGTGAAGCTCTGATTTAGTTGGACTGTGTGAGTTACCCACACAGCGATAGGGAGGTTTACTCTGTGACAGTGCGCTCAGCCTCCCATAATCACCTGTCAATCAGTTTGCCTGGATGAGAAGAGACACCCAGAAAGGTGAGGACTCCAGACTGAGCTCCTCCTCTCCTCCCGCTGCACGCCTCTGATGCGTTCACATCTACAGCTGTTCTGCACTCTGCCGAATGGATTTCCCCTTCATTTGCCCACACGCTGACAACCCCCTCCCCACCACCACACCTTTATATCGCTCCCTTGTGCGTGCCCAAACTACCCACCCCCATTATTTGTAATGAAAGGCTTCAGTAAGCGACAGGCGATGTAAAAATGCTGCGGCTCTGCCTCTTGTAAGCCCTGTCACTCGCTCTGGCGCTTGGTAGAGACTGCAGTATTTGAAAGTCTGTGGCAATGCGGGGGATCTTAAATGAGATTTCCATGAAAGCGAAAAAGAAAAAGATACATGGAAGAGGCTAAACACCCTTGTTAAACAAGCACGACGGGGTGTTATTGTGTTTAAAAAGATATGTGTGTAACTTATTGGATCAGTTTAGCAGCAGCAGCAGCAGCAGCGAAGTGATAAAAGCATTACCGTATTTTTCGAAGTATAGGTCGCACCGGTGTATAGGTCGCATTGTCCAATTATTACCAATAGACGTTTAGCTCTGCTGCAAATGTCTGCCACAGGAGCGCACAGCAAGGCTTTTAAGACGATTAACACTTAAAAATAATTATTTGTTTGATAAAAATTATAGCAAATATGTGTCTGAGCTGAACTTTTCCTTAATAAATGAACGTAATTGTGAAATGAGCTGGATTTAAACATTTGTTTCGCCGAAAGTGATAAAAAGCCATATATAGGTCGCACCTGAGTATAGGTCGCAGGCCATGAAAAAATGATAAAAAGGTGCGACCTATACTCCGAAAAATACGGTACTCATATTGCACTAGAAAACATCCTAAGGAGCCTTTTGGATGTCATTTGGATTTATGAGCTGCAATATTGCCACACTAAAGTAGTGACACTGTTCTCATACAAGTTATTCCGAATTGCAGTCTTGTCCCAAACAGTTTGCACCTCGTTTGGAAAAGTTTCGACATGTGGTAACGCATCTCTCACTGCTGGTCCTGCAAGCAAGCCAGTGTTCACTGAAATGGAAGGTTTCAGGTGTGACTGACAGGCAAGCTGCAGAGCAGAAAGAGCAATTTTGCCCAAAATGCCTCAGGGCTTTGGCCAAGCAAAAAGAACACATGGCTCATTTATCTTCCTGACACCTCTTTAAAGCAGAGCTAATCCACTCAGCTGGACTGCATCACGTGCTCATTGCTATTTCTCAACCATCACCCCCCACCCACCATGTTGCAAC
>JBBPBX010054731.1:2329-19829 GCA_038048925.1 Garcialebias charrua | reverse complement strand
GAAAACACACACATGCACAGAGAGAACATACAAACTCCATCCAGAATGGTCCCCGGCTGGGATTTGAACCAGACCTTCTCTGTGTGAAGCAACAGCTCTACCAACTTCACCACCGTGCCACCAACCTAACCATTATGAGTCGTTTATTGCAAATAATACACAACATATTGTTTTAATATAGGGGTTATGATGCTGTGCAGCGTTCGAAATGTGTCTTTTCCCAATAACTCATTAAATCTGGTGACACTCAGATGTCCCAGCTCTTCACCAGCCTTGAACGCATCATTACCTTTGTGAATCTGGAGCAGTAAGACAGTCTCAAAAGTCACATTTACAGGCAGCTGATGATTTATTTACAGCAGGTGATTTGTTTACGTGTATTTGACTGTATGAGCAGAATATTCCTACATGTGCAATCTGACATGTGTCCATTTGAACAACTGTTCATGACTTTGTGAATCTTTCTGTACACACAGTCTTGTTTTCCGTATGTGTTTGACCTTTGACACCAATTTTTCTTCATACCCTTCCTCACAGCTGTTCGTCAAACAGCTCCGTTGTTTTACGCCTGACGAGGTGCTCTCTTATCTTTCAGTGCATTTACGGCAAGCCGGGAGACTCGCTCTTCACCTGCAGCGCCTACGCAGCTGTCCTGCACCACAACCAGAGCCCGGAGTTCTACGATGAGGTCAGACGGCTTTCCTTCAGGCTCCTTTTCATGCACCTCCTGTGAATAAAACCTGTCAGATAAATAACACGAGGTCAGATCTGCATCAAACCCACGGAGCTTTTCCTAAATGGGCGGGGCCAGTGGTCATTACCAAAGAGCCGGAGCAGAGCGGAGATAATCCCATAAATCTGCTTCTGGACGGGACTGTGAACTCACCATGGACTGATCACGCATGAAGCCACGGGGGGTGGGACCAACAGGTCCATAGGGTCACTGTGTCATATGGATTGGGATCTTAAGCTTATATGCACCCGCGTGCAGGCATGAACTTATCTGCACCCCTCACATGCAGAGACGTCCGTTCTCAAACAAGACATAAAAGAGACTATATTTGTTTCCAGCAACTAATCATTGTCACCATGGAAACCACACACCTGGTTAGATGTTCATGAGTCTAACAGCCTCAGGGTAGAAGCTGTTCTTCAGTCTAGTGGTTCTACACTTAATGCTCCTCAACCTCCGTCCTGAGTGGAGTGGGGCAAAGAGTGTGTGTGCTGGGTGAGTGGGGTCCTTCATGATGCAGGTGGCTCTCTTCCTGCATCTGGAGGTGTCTGTGATGGTGGGGAGACTGACTCCAACATCTTCTGTGCAGCCTTCACCACTCTCTGCAAAGCTTTTCTTTCTGCAGCTGTGCAGCCTCCATGCCACACGTTGATGCTTATGGCAGGGGATTTAACATCCTTGGAGGAAAAACGTCAATTAAATCAAGATACCTTGACCGGAAATGGGAAATCGGGCCTCCCTTCTGGAGCTAGGGCTGCTGAGGAGCTCGTCAGTGAGCCTTGGGTTCTGGGGCTCTGCTTGTTCAAGCCTGAAGGAACGACTGGATCCCACCTCTACATGAGCCTTCTGCCTGCAAAGAGGACTATTGAGGTCTGGCGCATTGCACGCTGAGCTGCAGGTGAGGGAGGCCATTGGGCGTGGCGTGAGGTTAGCAGAGTGCTACGATACTAATGCTGCGTCATGTGACGGCCGGTCCTTGGCAACAATCTCCGCTTCCCGACAGTTCGTGGAACTTGTGGCGGGGGTGGGGGGAGTGTTGGCATGCAGTGGGCTAGGTACGGTTGACCGGGCAGCACGCCCTCCTTGGATAATGATTGGTGAAACACTGCATGTGAATTTTTATATGTCTACATTGTTTTATGTAACAGATATGAGAAAAAAAAACTTCACTTCTAGTTTCGAAGAGAGAACATTTTGAGCTTAAATACCATTTAAATCTATGAAAGCTTGAATTTGCATCATCTACATTCTGGAGGCATTTCAGAGTCAGAGTCAGAGTTTCTTTACTGTCATTCGCACCACATGTGGTACATGTGATGAAATGATATTATGACTACACAGGGTCCCAGTTACATCCAACAATGAAAAGTAAGAGAAGAACAGTAATAACATCTAAGATATGAACTAAGAAAAACATAAACTAAAAATACACTGGGCACTAATATCATAAAAACATTACTCCAAACAGCAGCACAAACATGTGTGAGCAGATGGGCACGAATGAACACAGCAGCATGAAACAGATTTTTGAATTTAACAAAAGTGTGCTTTAGAAAAGTAGCTTATGAAGACAAAAATAAAGCAAGTACGTTAAAGCAGAACAATGAAAAGACCTCAGTGTGTTTTTATAAATGAAACATTTGTAAATAGAGTTAGATTTGATTTGATTTGATTTGTTATTTGATAAATGAACAATTAAAATAAAGTAATGTAGAAGTAGTTTGCAAAAAAAAAAAAACATACAGAAGAAACTTTAAACAGGAAAACATAATGCTGAGTCAGCATTTGTACTAATATGCTTGAAAAGTATTTGAGAATTAAATTCCTGGCAGATTTTAAAGAAGTTTCCTGCAACGATTCCTCTGCTGCTGAACCAAAAAAATAAAAATAATAAAACCAGTTTAGTCTTTTATTAGTCTTATTAAACACACATTTAATCTGAATATTCCCAGAAAACAAATGGCTCAAAGCAAGATTCATTTATCATGAACAAGAACGTCAGGACTTCCATGTGTTTTCTGAGGAACAGGTCTGCATTAAATGCTGCTCTTCAACATGAATGAGGTGACAAGAGGATTTATCTTCCTGCTGTTGCTGCCCTCTACTGGGTCGAACGCTTTCCACCCCTCACTCTGGGCTGAGTGTATATTTATACAGCAATATGAGGAAAATGTTAAGCTGTTGTATGAAAACTGATAGTTAAAAATCATGAAGGTCATCAACATAGAACGTAGTTTCCAGTCTACTGTGCTCACAACAAACATGAAGGTCGTTAAGCAGAAACGTACAGGTAGAAGAAGAAAGATGTCAAAGTGTCATCAAAGTACAAATAAACTGACATGTCCTAAACTGTACAAGAGGATACAAAGATAAAGACAGACAAACAGGAGTGTGTGACCGCCACGAGGAAGCCGTAATGCCGGTTACCCACCGGACCCGTGTCGGGCGGCTGAAGCGGCCGGTTTACATTGAAAGTCTGTGGAGACACGTCGAGGCGCGGCGAACAGTGAAGCGGCGCGTTTTGAGTTTTTGAAGCGGCGCGCCGGCACACGGCAGTTCCTTTCCACGCACGCGCGCTTCCGAAACAACCTACGCGTTGAGCAGCGTCGAGCCGCCAAAGTCTCAAAAGTTGATGTTTTTGCGGCTCGACGCATCCAGCAACCAATCGGGAGAGCCTCTTCTATGTGATGACGCAACAACAACGGGACTTTTTTTTTGGACTTTTTAAACTTACCTCATCGAGCCTCCATGAATTGGAACCAGACTCCGGTAAGAATCTTGGCATTTTAAACAGTTGCTGCTGTCCGCTCAGCGTACGATCAACCCAAACATAAAAAAAGTTTTAATCTCAACAAAGACTGTCGGAGCTGCAGTTCGGCTCATAGAAAACCCACTCCAGTAGAAACGGGGGTCACGTGCTGCTGATTTTATCTGCCAGCAGCATGAAAACACAACAACTGATGACCCTCTGCCTCCCCCTAGTGCGCGTCATCAGTCGCGTCCCAGTGGGTACCCGGCATCAGTGACAAGCGGCCAAAAGGGGGCGGCAGGAGCGTTCTGACAATTTAGGTGGGTACCCGGTGTAAGAGTTCAGATGAAGAAAACTGATCCCCCTTGAGGACCTTCACTGGTGACCTTGAGGCGTCATGGGAGTTTGCCCAACCAGTCTACATGTGTTTTCTGGACTAGGGCGGAGGCTCCATGAGTACGGGGCTAGGGGCTTGTTGCTATGGGTCATTCAGTCCCTATACAAGTGCTATGAATTTGGTTCTCATTGCTGACAGTAAGTTGGACTCCTTCAGGTTGGGAGTTGGACTCTGCCATTCCGTTCATAACTTGTGGACAGATTTTGCAGTCAGGGGGCGAAGGGAGTCCGATTCGGTAGCCTCAGGATTCCATCCCTGCTGTTTGCAGATGATGTGGTCCTGCTGGCATCATCGTGCCCTGATCTTCAGCTCTCACTGGAGCAGTTTGCAGCCGAGTGTGAAGCGGTTGGGATGAGAATCGGCACCTCCAAATATGAGGTCATGGTCCTCAACTGGAAAAGGGTGGATTGCTCTCTTCAGGTCGAGGGTGAGGTTCTGCTACAAGTGGAGGAGTTCAAGTATCTTTGAGTTTTGCTCACGACTGAGGGAAGAATGGAGCGTGAGATTGACAGATGGATTGGTGCAGCAGTCTGTTTACCGGTCGATCAATGTTCCTACCCTCACCCATGGTCATGAACTCTGGGTAGTGACTGAAAGCTCTGAAAGTGACGGCAGAACCATGTTGGGTGATTTGGCTCCTGATCAGTTGAAATGGTACTGTTCTTCTTTGCGCAGGTTAAGATCGAGCTGCCGGTTCACGTGCACGAGAAACACCACATCCTCTTCAGCTTTTACCACGTCAGCTGTGAATCCAGCAGCAAGGCCAGCGGCAAGAAAAGGGAGGGAGTGGAGTCACTGGGTGAGGCACACTGCCTGAAAAACACCAACAATGTCTGCATCACCTTTCATGTTGTACCGTGGGGTTGGTGTACGGCAGGAAGATTTTATCTAAAAGTTTGATTCCACGATCAATTTATCATCCAATATTCTTTTGTTTCAGTGGGGTACTCCTGGATGCCTTTGCTCAAGGATGGACGGATGCAGTCGTCAGAGCTGCAGCTGCCTGTAGCTGCTTCACTACCTGCTGGGTATCTCTGTCAGGACAACAGAAAGGTATGTTCACGGCTAAAGAACTGATAAAACAGTATCTTTAAAGAACCAGAGAGTGAGTTAGTGAAATAATTAGTTGCAGTCAGAAGTAGATTAGACTGATGAGGATGGATCTATTTCCAGTGTTCTACAACTACAACTTTGATTACTGTATATGTTTTTACAAACAATAATTGAGTGCACAAGTTTGCATTTATTGTGAATTTTCTCTAATGGTAAATGGACTGTACATATATCACCTTTCTATCTTATTGAGATACTCAAAACCCTTTACAACACAATCAGTGCCCTCGTTTACCCATTCATACAGCACTCTACTAGATCTCTACAAAGACTAATCAGAGCTTTATCACATTCATTCACCAATGGGACACACATCGGAGGCAATGAGGGGTTCAGTGTCTTGTCCAGGGACACTTCAGCATGTGAATGCTGGTGGATTCCAACCCCCAGCTCTTGCATTGGAGGACGACTGCTCTAACCACTCAGCCACAGCCGCCCCTAATCCACTGAGGTTCAAATTAAACAAACATTCTCAAATACAGGTGATTCCCGACTTACGGGCGAGTTCCGTTCCTACGAAGCGCTCGTATGTCGAAAATTCGTACGTCGGAACCCGTAACACGTGTCGTTCGTAAGTCCGGATTTTCGGTCGTAAGTCGGAAAATGTATGCTAGCGCTACTACGAACACCCGTTTTTCAACACAAACGTACATACTGGTTCATAAACATGCACAGAACTTTGTTTACAAACGGTTGGCCAACACACTTTCATCTAAAAACACATACCAGTGCTGTATTTTCTGTATGTTCTTTACAATTTTACTGTTCGTTAGTCAGTTCGTAAGTCCGGACCGTCGTAAGTCGATGACGTCGTGGTCCGTGTACATTCAGGCAGTTCGTTTTTTCATTTGAAACAAAAAATGAAATAACAAAAAAACCACTTGTTTTTTCGTTTTTCGTTTATTGAACCAAAACAAAAAAATGGATTACAAACCGTTATCCGATTTCCGATTTTGTGCACAAAACGAAAATGGAAAAAACGGATAACGACGGGTCAGTTTCGATTTTGTAATTTCTTTTATTGACAGCGGATATGACCCGGAAGTTCTCTCTGCCCCGCAAATGTGACGTGTCGAAGCATTTGTGTGCACAGTGAGTGTAACGTTGCAGGAAAAACCCGCACACACACACACCCCTTTATTTCAGTTTGTCACAATCTTCACTTATCACAAGAGTGGATTTCTGAAATATTATTTACTTTAGTCCTTTAACACATCTAACTTATTTTAGGCCATTTTTATATTTATATTTCATTCTAGTTTTTAACCAGAAATCTTTTCTTTTTTCTGATCTATTTACATTGATGTGGTTTCACATTTCTGTTTTCTTTTTATACTTAGTATAAATGTTTTTGCTTTAAACATTGTTGCTGAAATGTTATATAAATGATACTGCCACATGATTAACACAATTATTCATAAACAGTGAACTGATGACAAAATGTTCCATGTTCACTTTTTTTAACATATCTTCTCCAAACTCAGGATACTGATAAAACAAATCTGTGACCTGAAGAGTGGACCCAGGTGGACGAGAACAAACCTTGATATTGTTAAAGAACAGATGGAGACGTCTTCATGATCTGTAGAACACCAGGACTGATGCTACAGAATCCTGTAGAACATCAGGACTGATGTTACAGAATCCTGTACAACATCAGGACTGATGCTACAGAATCCTTTAGAACATCATGACTGATGTTACAGAATCCTGTAGAACATCAGGACTGGTACGTTTGTGCATCAAGACATCAAAATATGCAGAAATACCACAACTGGCCAGAGCATTGAGATGAAAATGAATCAATGAAAATATGAATTTAATAATTTTTCTGACAGTTCAAATGAACATATTGTTGAAAAAAAAGGATAACAATGAACCAAGTGTTTCTGTAGTTATGTGTAAATAAAGCTACAGTAGTACACTATATTATCTGTTAGTGTTGAGTTATTCTTTGTGAGAATATTTGTGTATCTGTTTTAATTTCATTCGTTCATCTACAACTCACAGCTCGTACTTTAGTAAAAACAAAATTGGTGAATGTTAAAAAAAACTTTTTATTAAAGTAAAACCATCCCATATCAAATATATGAAAACCTCTGGGGAAACATTAATATGAACAAATTATCAAAAAAAGTTGAGTTTAAAAAATATCTGCAAGTGGTGTTTGACTTCATCAGCTCTGTAAAAATGACACTTTACAGCTGTAAATCTGCAAAATCAGAATTTTACTAGAAATTCAATTTTACTGAGCAGCTGTGTCATTAAGAACTAGTTTCTCCTCATCCTGCTGCTTGTACACTTCTTCAGACTCCACCACCTCCTCGTCCACGCTCCTGGATGTCCAGGTGTTGTAGGTCTGGACGCAGAGGACATCTGGGTCCATTATGGGCTGAATGCTGCATCCACTTTGTCACTTCCCTCATCAGAACCACAGAAAATCAACAGATTTACATCAAAGAATATTGTTGAGTACTATTCTTTTTGTTGATGCAATCTTACCTGCTGTGATGTGAAAGTCTGGGTTGTACTAGTTGTGGTTCAACAGGAAGAGCCTCAGGTGATGGTCTCCAGCACACCAACACAAAGGACCTGGGAGAGGTTCAGCTCCATACTGGATCAATACATAAAAATAAAAATAAACAAGTATTCACAGACAGCAGTCTCTCAATAATCAGTACATAGTTCTACACACAATGGTCTCTGAAGTCAGAAAAGAATAGTTGAACATTGTTTAATGTTGTTTTATAGACATTAAAGAAAATAACTGCATTTCTGAAGGAGCTTTAAAAAATCCAGCCACTGAGGCCTTAAAACATAAACGTGAGGCACAGAAAGGTTTGTAAGGTCATATTTTTATGCAAAACCTCTTATATGAATATGTTAACTGTTCAACTAAACCTAAAATATTAAACATAACCACGAGGTGTTTCTACGTTCTTCGTCGCTACAAACACTGCTACTGTATACAGTATTTAAAACCTACAATAAGCATTTTAATGTGTCACCTTACAAACTTTTAAAAGTAGCCTACCACATGTATGACTGACTAAATATGAAACAAACAAACAAACAAACAGACTGTTGCTGCTGAAAGTAAAGTTTTCACTCACTGTTGTTGTGAATAGCTGCCATGATGATGATGCGGAGGTGAAAAGTTGCTCAGTTGAATCCAAGTCAGAATTTCATCCAAATTCTGACTGTAATACTTCACGTTATACAACAAAACTTGACAGGACAACAACGTTTCTGTGTAACAGCAAACATCCATTTTACTTTGAGTGCCCAGCAATCACTACTGATCACTGCCGCCCCCTCCCTCCCTCCGTTGTCTTTTCACAATAAAAGCACAATAATATCTTCATCATAATTACACTGATGTAACTGGGCCGCGGTATCGATCTCCCAGATTTTTCTCTGTTGTTAAGAGTTTTTTTAAACAATACAAAGTTTGTTCTGTGTAAATATGCTCAAATGAATTCTACACTCTTAAATGTGCACACAAATGCTTCGACACGTCACATTTGCGGGGCAGAGAGAACTTCCGGGTCATATCCGCTGTCAATAAAAGAAATTACAAAATCGAAACTGACCCGTCGTTATCCGTTTTTTCCATTTTCGTTTTGTGCACAAAATCGGAAATCGGATAACGGTTTGTAATCCATTTTTTTGTTTTGGTTCAATAAACGAAAAACGAAAAAACAAGTGTTTTTTTGTTATTTCATTTTTTGTTTCAAATGAAAAAACGAACTGCCTGAATGTACACGGACCCGTCGTAAGTCGGGGACCACCTGTATATGCAAACACCCCCACTAACGTTTGGTTAAATGTCTCCTAGCAGGTTGCACCTGGACTACAAAGTGTCTGTCTCTGGATATTTGTCCACTCTTCTTGGCAGAATGGGAAGAGTTGATTTGAATTGGGTGGGGGTTTTTTTTGGCACAGACCCAGCTTCTCAACAAGGTTGAAGTTGGGGCTGTAGGAAGGCATTCCCAGAAGCTTATTCTGATTTATCCAATCAGAAATCAGTTCTGATGTGTATGATCTTTGTCTTGGATGTATCATGTGCTGTATTTTTGGTTGGTTCAGTTCAACTCTGGTCCAGTCTGTTGATAGTCAGAGAGACAGCATTCAGCTGTGGAGATGAGAAAGAAAGCCATGTAGTTATTCCAAGTGGTATACGGTAAATGCATTGTTTTCTTTTCTCTCCAGACATCTAGAATGGATTTTCAGTCTAAATATTGCCTGAAAGTGAACGCTTTGTAGTTTCTCTGTTGTACCCTGAATAAATGTTTTTGTCCTTTTTTTTGTTTTTGTATTTTTTTAGCCAGCCGAAGATCCAGCTGTGTACCTCCAGAGGAGATCTTTCTTCAGCCCTGTTTTGGTCTTGGATGAGTCGCGCTGTCTTTTGGCCATTGGAACCACTCCCATCACTACATTTGCCAAAGAAGACCTTGGTGAAGGTTTGCTGTATCTGATGGCATACTACTACACCATGCATCTCACCTATCCAAAGTGTGTGGCAACCCTTCTGTCTGTCATTCAGACTGAAGTGTTAAAGGACAATATCCACGAGAAAGACACCACAGGCTCATACAAAAAAGTCATGGCAGAGTGGAAACATATTATTGAGAAGTAGAGCTCTTCCACTTAACTTCCAGGTCTGTGTTGGAAATTTTGACCTGAAAGCTGTTATTTACATTGAATTGTAATGTTTTTTTTATATACACACAGTGCCTTTGTATTTGTCTTGACATTCATGTGTACAATGATTGACAATTGTTGCAATTTGAACAGACAATTTAATTAAAGGTCATATGTAATATATGCCTGATTTATTTTAGTGTAAATGCTTTGTCTTGTTTTAAGATGGAAAATCTATTAATAGTTCTTAAAAGCAGAAGATCANGGACCTCCATCTGCATAAATTCTTCCAGCACTGCCAGCTGATGAGGACGACAGCAGATGGAAACCCAGCAGAATTGATCAAATACCTGAAGGTGAGGTGTCTGTTAGAAGAAAAGTGAGGCTACTGAAAATAAAGGAACACATCATTAACAAAAGAACAAGTTACACAAGTTAATATTAAAGATGTACAATAATATTGGCCGATATTAGCGATAAAGTTAAATATCAGACATCGGCTATTCCATCAAAATATCTCACTGATATACTGTAAACAGCGCTGTTAATATATCTCTTTTTGTATGACAACCCAGTGACAAGGATGCCTTTAGCGCCAGCACAATGTTATGATGTCACGTGCGCAGTTGAGTTTATATTTGTGAAAATTTACAAATGTGCACTGTTGGAGAGTGTTGTCATTGTGTTAGAGAGAGTAAATGTCATCAATAAATTTGACATAATCCAAGTTGAAGTGTTACATGATGAAACATCATTTTCAGCCCCTTTTTGGTTCTGCATATGGTAGCAGGACAAACTGACATAGACCATGCAGAATAATGTAGTATTTTAACTCCACAGCAGAGAAGGCTATGTAGTCTCTGTAAGTAGGTCTAGGAATAAATATTGGTATCGGTTATCAGCCAAATAAGTTTTAACGTATCGGCATATTGAATATCGGCCAAAAATCCAATATTGTAGTAATAAAACTGGGTGCTCTTGTCGTGATTGTGTTGTTTTTAAGCTGTGGGGCCACCAAATAAACACAGAGAGACCACAGTAAATACATGAAGTTCTGAAAAAGTTAGGGCATGGTGCAAAATGTAACGTAGAGAAGCTCAATTCATTTGCAAATCTGGTAGACCATTTTATATTAACAATGGAACATAGCAAACACATGAAATGCTGAAACAAAACTGTTAGAGGAAAATGTAAAAAAATATATATATATATATATCAGAGTCAGAGAGAGTCAGAGAGTCTTTATTGTCATTTGCACCGCATGTGGTACATGAGATGAAAACGAGATTATGTACACGAGGTCCCAGTTACATCCAACAACAAATGAAAGAGAAAAACAGTAATAACATCTAGAATTAACTAAGAAAAGCATCAACTAGTAATACACTAAGCCTAATATAGTGGGAATAAACAGCAGCACGAACATGAGTTTGTATGAGCAGATGGTCACAGATGAACACAGATGAACACAGCAACAAGAAAACAGATCAGCATCAGTATGATGTGATATTTTGCAGTGTTTATTTTTTATATTTTTATTTATTCATGAGTCTAACAGCCTCAGGGTAGAAGCTGTTCCTCAGTCTAGTGGTTCTACATTTGATGCTCCTCAACCTCCGTCCTGAGGGGAGTGGGGCAAAGAGTGAGTGTGCTGGGTGAGTGAGGTCTTTCATGATGCAGGTGGCTCTTTTCCTGCATCTGGAGGTGTAAATGTCTGTGATGGTGGGGAGACTGACTCCAACAGACTTCTGTGCAGCCTTCACCACTCTCTGTAGAGCTTTCCTCTCTTCAACTNTATAGGTAGTCCCCGACTTACGAACGAGTTCCGGACCTACGGGCTGTTCATAACTCGAAAATGACGTAAGTCGGATCACATACAAAAAAATATATATATTTTTTTATAAATAAATAAGATGTACAGTACTGTACAGTCACCAAGCACTTAGCCTATCCTAACACAGTTTTTAAAGATGAAGGAGTGAGTTGAATTGTCTCCCTTTCACATAAAGGGAGCTAGCTCCCTTTATGTGAATGGAGCCTGCTAGGGAGGAGGGAGACAATTCAACTCACTCCTTAACTATGTTAGGATAGGCTAAGTGCTTGGTAACTGTACAGTACTGTACATTTATTTATTTATTTAAAAAAATGTAAAAAATAAAATATGAGATGCGTGATGTAAGTCCGAAACATCGTAAGTCGAGGACTACCTGTATATATATATATATTTTAATAAGGTTGTAAGTGGTGTGAGTAAACAGCTGGAGGAGCAGTTTGTAACTTTTTGGGTTAATAATAGTAAATCTTAGAGGCAGATCTAGTTCTGATGTCCAGAAGTAACACCTCTTGTCATCTTCAAGTTTGACTTTTTCTGGCTGATCTTCTCCTTTAACTTCCTGTCAACATTTTTCCCTGCAGTGCCTTCACGCCGTGGAGACTCACGTTATCATCACCTTCCTGCCCACAGCGCTCATGCAGCTGTTCGAGGTGCTCACTGCTGCCACCAAAGAAGCTCATGAGATTGCTGTCAACTCCCTGCGGTCAGTTGCTCTCTTATTTTCTCTCAATAGTATTAAACAGAATGGAAAACATTCAGAATGTTCTATTTATGAAACCTGTTCAAAAGCACACTATTGCAGTGCAGTGAAATAAAACCAGTCAAGAGCAGTGAGAGTCAACCATAGTTATAACTTGAAAAATCCTAGCCTAGTTCTGCGTGCATAGCATAGGTGTCACGACAGTTATGGGTGAAGGGTGACGTGTCCCCACCACATTTATAAATATTCATTCAGACCCCCCCCCCACACACACACACACACACACATTTACCATGAAATGTTAGTTCACCCAGCGCTGTTGCTATTTCTTCCATTGCACTTGATTAATAGGAGAATACTCAAACCACTAAAAATCTACTCCAGGTTTCCCTGGTTACCGACAACAGCTCCATACAGCATGCAGTGTTTCCCCGAGGTCATCTGCCTTGGTCGGGTGCTCGCGGGAGGAGGAGGGGGAGACACCTCTGTTTTGCGTGCTAGCTTAGCATTACGTTAGTGCTGGCTATTGTTGACCGGGAGGTGGGTTGGTGTTAGGATGTGTGAGAGAAGCAGAGCGCTACGTCTGTAGCATCTTATCTAACGCGTCTATGTTGCGTACTGCTAGCTTAGCGCTACGTTAATTCAGACAGTTTTTGACTTAGTGGTGGGGGGTGGCTGGGGGCTAGCGTATTTCTTAGATCCTTGTATACCGTATTTTCCGTTGTATAGGTTGCACCGTTGTATAGGTCGCAGTGTCCAATTATTGCCAAAAAATTGGAAAAATCCACAAATAGGTCGCACCGGTGTATAGGTCGCACCTACGTCACCGCTGACACGCCGCGTGACCGCTAAGTGAACCCGGCAATATGGACCGAGTGTTTAGCTCTGCTGCCAATGTCTGCCAGAAGCTAACAGAAGCTAAACACGAGACGAGTCTGTCTCTGAAAACATGAATAAAAAATCGAATCTCATCTCAAATGTTTTCTCCAGGACATAGTTAAGTACATTGGAGCCTTATAATTACTCTGTAAGCAGAAATAAATATACACGATTGGTTTCGAAGCTATTTATAACATTAACAGAAGCTAACAGAAGCTAACACGAGATGAGTCCGTCTCTGAAAACACGAATAAAAAATTGAATTTTATGTCAAATGTTGTCTCCAGGACATAGTTAAGTACATTGGAGCCTTAAAATTACTCTGTAAGCAGAAATAAATATACACGATTGGTTTCAAAGCTATTTATAACGTAAACAGAAGTAAACAGAAATAAAACAAAGGCTAACACGAGACGAGTCCGCCTCTGACACTAATAAAAAATCAAATTTTATGTCAAATGTTTTCTCCAGACCATAGTTACGTACATTAAAGCCTTATAATTACACTCTGTAAGCAGAAAAAATATACACCGAGTGGTTTCAAAACTATTTATAATGTAAACAGAAGCTAACACCAGAAGCTAACAGAAGCTAAATGCTACAAAAAGATCTTTTTTTTATTTTTATCTCAAACATCTAATAAAGGTACTCACTTGTAAACGTCCACACTGTGATTACATTCTGTAAGTTTCAGAAAAATCCGCTGAGTGGTTCTTGACTTATCTTGCAAACGAACAGCTAAGAAACACAGAGCTAAAGGAAGTTACATCCAGACCAGGAGGCCGACAGTCAGTCCGAGCAGAGGAGCTTTTTTTCGGACACATGAGCTGGAAACGGTCGGTGTACTCCTCTGGAAGTGTCCCCTAGCGGCCGAAACTGGTACTGCACTGCCCCCCTAGCGGCCGAAAGTGGTACTGCACCATTTTCTGCCAAAGTGAAAAAGGGTCATAACTGAGGCAAAAATTGGTCTTAAAAATATGGGGGAAAAAAATCCATAAATAGGTTGCACTGGTGTATAGGTCGCAGGCCTTGGAAAAAAACCATAAAAAGGTGCGACCTATACACCGGAAAATACGGTACTGTCTTTTTATACTTTTTTTTTTGTTTGTTGTTGCTATTTTTGGGTGTAACTGGGACCCTGAGTATGCAATTTCGTTCCACCTCATGTACCACGTGATATGAAGGACAATAAAGAAGCTTGAACTTGAGAAGCGGAGCGTGCTCTATTCACACAAGGAGAGCTGTTGGTCAGGCTACGTCTTATGCCGTGCTCTCTAAAATAGTTATTGAATCAAGTGTTACTTATGTAAGTAAACAGATGTTTAACAACCCGTTGAAATACACCAGAATGTAGGAAATCTTCTTATTTATTCAAAGGTTTTTTGGGGAGGACCCCCTGACCCCGCTTCCACACCACCATCAGTGTGTGCAGCATCACATTACAAATGCTTCTGATGCCAGTGGTGCATAGCCTCAACTGCATTCTAAGTAGTGAACATTACATCCTGCCTATTTCATTTTGCTTTGCACCCTACTTGGAAGCAGCCCACATATTTATGCTTTAATCTACTGGAGGTCACTTAAGAAATGAAGATGGGCAGATTGAGACCAGTTTTTGAAATAATGACTATCATTATTATGGTAGCTTGGCAGTCAGGGCTGCAGTGTATGCTTGGAAGGGCATTCAGCTTAAAACGATTGCCAAACCTTCAAAAGAGACAAAAATATTATACTTGGTCATTTATTTATTGAGGACAATGATCCAGTATTACATATTTGTGATGGTAAAAGTATGTGAACCTCTGGGATTATCAGTTAATCTGAAGGTGACATTAGAGTCAGGTGTTTTCAATCAGTGGATGATGATCAGGTGTGAGTGGACACCCTGTTTGATTTAAAGACCAGGATCTATCAAAGTCTGATCTTCACAACATGTTGGTGGAAGTGGATCATGGAGGAACAAAGGAGATTTCTGAGGAGCTCAGATAAAGAGTTGTTGATGCTCATCAGACTGGAAAATGTTACAAAACATCTGTAAAGAGTTTGGACTCCACCAGTCCACAGTCACACAGATTGTGGACAAATGGAGGAACATCAAGACCATTGTTACCTCCCCAGGAGTGGTGGACCAACAAAGATCACTCCAAGAACAAGGAGTGGAATAGCCGTGAGGTCACAAAGGAGCCCAGGGTAACTTCTAAGAACTGAAGGTCTCTCTCACATTGACTGATGATGATGTTCAGAGTCCATCATCAGGAGACACTGAACAACAATGGTTCATGGGTGGGTTGAAGGAGAAAGACACTTCTCTCCAGAAAGATCATTGCTGCTCGTCTGCAGTTTGTTAAAGATCACGTGGACAAACCAGAAGACTGTTGAAGAATGTTTTGTGGACGGATGAGACCAAAGTAGAACTTTTTGGTTTAAATGAAAATAGTTATGTTTGGAGAAATGAAAACTTTGCATTCCTGCAGAAGAACCTGATCCCATCTGTGAAACATGGTAGTGGTAGTGCCATGGTTTGGGCCAGGTCTTCTTGCCACCATTGATGGAACAATGAATCCTGATTGATATCAGATAATTCTAAAGGAAAATGTCAGAACATCTGTCCATGAAGTGAATCTGAAGAGAAGGTGGGTCATGCAGCAACAGTGACCCTCAACACACAAGATGTTCTAAAGAATGTTCAAGAACAATAAAGTTCACGTTGTGGAATGACCAAGTCAAAGTCCTGACCTTAATCCAGTCCAGATGTTGTGGAAGGACCTGAAGCAGCAGTTAATGTGAGGAAACCACCAACATCCAGAGTTGAAGCTGTTCTGTAGAGGAATGGACTAAAACTCCTCCAAGGTGAGCAGGACTGATCAACAGTTACTGGAAACGCTTAGTTGAAGTTATTGCTCCATGGGGGTTGGGGGATGGTGGTGGTGGTGGTGGTGGTGGGGGGGTGTCAGACCAGGTACTGAAAGAAATAAAAGGTCCACATACTTTACCACTCACAAATCCGTAACATTGGATCATTTTCCTCATCCCTTTCCTCCCTTCATGTATTCCCTTCAGAGTGATCATACATGTCGTGTCCAAATGTCACGAGGAAGGACTGGAACATTACCTGCGCTCTTTTCTTAAGGTAAGCGAACAACAACGTTTTCCAAATAACACCTCCGGTTTATTTTTTAGAAACAAATGTTTGTTGTGTCTACTTGTGTACTGCTCTTGTTTTTCCCCTTCAGTATGTTTTTGTAACTCCTGTGTCTGGAAGCTCGGCGACCACTCACGAGGTGCTGGCCACAGCTGTAACAGCTGTCCTCAAGCAAACTGCTGATTTCAACACCATCAACAAACTGCTCAAGGTACGCTCAGCCGGTCTGTCAGCAGCTGGAACACCTCTGGCCAGCAGGGAGCGTAGTTCCCTTTGAAACAGCAGAACACTGTAAGCTCTGCTGTGTGAACGCTTCAGCTTGTAGCAGCTTGCTTTGACTGCTTGATCCCTCGGTGACGTATTTTTCCCATCACCGGCTCCACTTGCACATTCTTGTTGGGACTTTCTCAGGAACACTGCATGGGAGGAAACGCCGAATCGCAACGTGTACCCCCACACGTTATATTACAACAACCGGTTCGGCACCTTGATGTGTGCTATTACTTTTATTGAAACATTTGGTTACCATGGCAACGTAATTTGCAAACAAATATGCAATTTTTCCCATTGAAAAAGCCTGATGGGAACTCTTAACAGCCTCTAACGGCCACAGTAAGTCAAGAGGTCTCTGAACAATACAGGTAGTCCCCGATTTACGAGCGAGTTCCGTTACTACGAGGTGCTCATAACACGAAATGTCGGAACACGAAACACGTGTCGCTCGTAAGTCCGGATTTTCAGTCTGAAGTCGGAAAATGTATGCTAGCGCTACTACGAACACTCGTTTTTCAACACAAACGTACATACTACAGGTAGTCCCCGACTTACGAGCGCTCTGACCTACGAGGTTCCGGACTTACGAGCTGGCGAATTTTTGGAAAAAACGCAAAAAATACTGAGTTTTTCTGTGTTTTTTCACCACAGTTCGTTAGCTAAACATGTGGACACACGTTTCCGATCATTTTTATGCACTCGTAAGCAGTTTTTCGATGAAAAACGAGTGTTTGTAGTCGCGCTAGCAAAACCGTTCCAACTTACGAGCGAAATTCCGGACTTACGAGACACGTGGCGGCCGTTCCAAGTTACGAATTTTCGCTTTACGAGCGCCTCGGAGGAACGGAACTCGCTCGTAAGTCGGGGACTACCTGTAGTTCATAAACATGCTCAGAAACTTGTTTACAAACTGTTAGCTAACACACTTTCATCTAAAAACACAAACTAGTGCTGTATGTTCTGTATGTTCTGTACAACTTTACTGTTCGTTAGTCAGCTCGTAAGTCCGGAAACTCGTATGTCGATGCGCTCGTAA